>PVJX010001317.1:0-106873 GCA_004027295.1 Dolichotis patagonum
GCCCAGGTTCTCTTCCCCCTTGAATCTAAGCTGCCTTTGACCAGCTCGGGATGTGGTGGGTGCAGCGGTGAGCGGACTTGGAGCCGTGGGATACGTCGTGGCTCAGAGAAGAGGTGGTCCTCCTCAAGGACAGGAGACCATCGCTGCGCCTTCCATTGGTTCTGTGTCTGCAGACGCAACCAACTCTGATCAGAAATATTTGGGGGAAAACTGCATTTATACTGAACACGAGCAGACTCCCTTCTTGTTGTTATTCCCTGAAACATACAGCACAGGAACTACGGGCACATGCGCCACTGGAGGAGCTGTGAATACTCGAGGTTATTCAGCGTGCACGGCAGGACAGGTGCCGTCACGTGCCACCACTACACAGTCTCAGAAGGGACAAGAGCTCCTGCAGTTTCTGGTGCCTGTCATGGTTTCTGTCTGGCTGTCTCCTAAAGCCTGTGGTAGGCTTTACAGGAGACTTGAGATTAGGAAGTGGGGCCTAGACAGAGGAGGCAGTCTTTGTGGTGTGACCCAGAAGGTGTACCCTCCCATGACTCTTGCTTCCTGCCCTCCAGGCCATGAGCAGCTCTCTTCTGCTAGGACCCTCTGCCATGCTGCCTTGGAGCCAGCTCACTGTGGCTGAACCGTGAGCCGGAATAAACCTTGCCTTCCTGGAGTGGCAGGTGCCAGGTATCCGTTCCAGCAACAAGGGAGTGACTGAGTGTCACCAAGGGGGATATGGGAAGCCCTCACAGATTCTGAGTGATGACTGCATATTTCCAGTGCCAGGGCCAAACCCAAACTCTGTGAGTGAGATGACCCAAGGGCACCCCACCCAAGCTGGGCTTGCAGACGACAGCAGCCACAGGTCCGAGCCGGCACGTCACCCCTGGGGCCTGGCTCAGGCCCTGGGAGGAGCAGGTGAAGCAGGTGTCATCTCTGAGCTGCTGGAGGGGCTCTACGGGTGACACACACTGCTCTTTATCTGTGAGTGAACCACTGCAGGGCTGGGGAGCCACAGTGCAGACCCAGAGTGTCCCCGCACACCGAGGGGTACAGGCTTCCTCAAAGTGGTGCTGCTGGAGGTGCAGGACCTTCAGGGGCTGGGCCTGGTGGGCACCAGGAGGGCACCCCAGGGGGGACTGCGGCCTTCACTCTCCCATTTGGTTTCTCAGTCATGAGCTGAGCAGACCTCTTCTCTCGTGCCCTCCTACCATGATGTTCTGTGCTGCCACAGGGCAAAGCCCACCGGTCATGGGCTGTGAGTCCGTGTAAACCTCTGGTTTCTTAAAGCTGATTACCTCAGGCATTGTCTTACAGAGACAGAAACCTGATTAATGCATGGAGGTGGATTCAGTGTCTTCGTGATGTAAGCTCTGTCTGCGTGACCCTGCGTACATGCTTCAACACTTTGTGGCAGCCAATTCCGTAATGCAGCAGCCCCAGTCTTACGGATTTCTCATATTCTACTGCAATTTACTAGAGCTTTGTTACCAGAGCTTTTAAACGTTTCTTTCCAGTGTATGAGCTCAGATAAACAGATTTTCCTCCCGCTCACTCTGGGTAGTTGAGCAGTTCAGTTGCTATAATGCAAGAGGTCTTGGCTTCATACGCTAAACTTCTGAAAAATTCTATAAATAATAGCAATTTTATTCATACTTAAACCTTAATATTCCACCTAGAAGAATAATCAAACATTGGTGCTTCAATTTTCTTTGCACAAAGAGGTTCAGCGGCCTGTTCTCCTGCAGAGAGTGACTCAGGAGGCAGAGGTGAGGCCGGGCCACCGGCGGGCTGCCCCTCCACACCACGGCTCTGCCCCAGAGGGCACTGAGGAACTATGTGCTGGACAGCAGTGCACCCTTTCTTCTTAAAACCTAACCACAGGCGCCGGGGATTTAGCTCAGTGGCGTAAGTGCCTGCCTGGAAGGCAGGGTCGTGAGTTCAACACCTGGTACCAAAAAACCCGAAAAACACAAAAAAACATAACTACAGTGTCCTGCTGCCGAGAGAAGAGAACATCTGGATACTGTTGCTGAGGAACGCACAGGAAGTTAAAATCCCCAACTCCAGCGGCCCGGAAGTCAACGCTTCTACAGGTTGCGATGGCTGTCGCCCTCACCTCCACTTTTTGTGCTGCCAAACTTGCAGGCATCTGCGTTCATCTGCTAACTAAGCTGTATGTAAGAGAAACCAGAGAAAGCAGCGCTTTCCCCGCGACCTACCTTCTCCGACTCCCGCCAGCACTTCAGGATGAAGATGTGTGCGTAGATGTCCTCCACACAGATCCAGCTGGACAGGCTCAAGGTCGTGTCCGTCCACACCCAGTCCATCACCGCCCTCAGCTCAGTCAGAAAGGGGACGAGGCGGAACCTGCCGGGAACCGCCGCTTGTCAGAGAGACACTGGGGTGGCCCTGTCCCCATCCGTGCCAGGGCTCCGGTGGTCCTCACTGTCCAAACCCTGAGACTCGCGGGAACTCTCAGGTGACCCCTGCGGTAGAGCCCTGCTTGGAAACAGCTGCTTTGCATGGGCAGCCCATGAAGGACCAGTGCTTTTCACGTATTTACTGTCCCTGACTGATGCCCCCCACTATGGTTCCAGTTCAACTAAGTCTGAGGGTCACTCAGCTTCTCTCACGCCTACTTGTTTGCATTATGAGAATCGTCTGAATCAGGGGCACCAAGCTGCTGGGCTTCGTGATGGATAAGTCAGTGAACAGTCTTCACTTGTGAAGGAAGAGATGAGGGCAGACGGAGGTGGCATGGGGAGCAGGGAATTCCCTGGAGCCTGGCCAGGAGGACGTATACCTGTCACTGCCTCTCAGGGTGGCTGGGCCTGGCCCCTTGTGTTACCAAGGAACACCCTGGACTTTCGGAGTGCCACAGGTCCTCTGCAGCCTGGCCACCCTGGGCTCATCCTATGGTCCTCATTCAGAGGTTTTCCTGGGGACCCCTTAGCTCCATGGCCTGGACACAAATCCAGTCCCCAGAAGAGAGGGGTTCAGACCAGCCCCCTTGACACCTCCACCGCCCCTGCGGCATAAATCACCGTCCCCAGCTCTGGGGCTGCCAAGAGGCCAGCTGAGCTTGCAGCAGCCTCATCTTTTGCACTGAGAGACAACTTCTGGGAAACAGGCGAGAACAACTTCTGGAAACAGGAGAGGCTGCCAGGGAGGTGACCACTGGGAGGAGCTAATTCACCATCAGGACAAGTGAGTTTTACACCTGGGCTGGCTGGGGGCACATGAGTTCCCTCGTCCCAGGATACGCTCATGGGCCCACGAAAGAGGCCACTAATGTTTTGGAAAAGTCCAGACTTGAAATACTCTGTGACACTGTACCTAAAGGTGTATTACTACTTAAGGATTAGGGAACCTTAATTTTCACCATTAAATATTATCCCAGTAATTAGGCAGGATACCAAAATAAAAGATTAGCCAGGCGGGGGACACCAGGACAACTTTCTAGCCAGCTCTCTGGCCAGGCCCGGAGAGTTCTAGGACAATGACGTAACTATGTTCTCTGTTTTGTTCCTCCCCAGTGGGACAAAATGTGCCCTTCAGTGGCTCCAACGGCGATCCTGACAAGCGTCCTTACCCTTGGAACAGGAAGAGGTTGACGTAATTATAGCTCTTGGTGAGGAAGTTCCCCAGCACGCGTGTTGGGTAGCCACAGCGGATCTGGTAGGCAGACAGCCCAAAGTACACGCACTTCACAAAGTACCAGAGCTGAGCGACCAGGTTCTGGCTGAACTTTCTGCAAGATGCAAAAATGTGGAGTGTGAAGGAATACAGTATGTTTCTGTTACAAAAAGATACCAGTTTAGAATGAATCAAAACAAATTTCCCTCTGTCATTGAGTCAGTTCTAAGAAATTCGCTGTGGATAGTGGGTCACTTCCAGGGCAAAAGGTGAGGCAAAAGAAAATCCAATAATTAAACAAATTCTCTACTCATACACATCATTCAGTTTCCATGGCCATGACTACATTAAATTACGCTAAGTGAATTTACTAATAAATATGTTCCTACAATACAAATGAGGCAGTGACCATACTCCCAGTTAGAGCTTATGAAACAGCATAGTTTTACCTAAAAGGACTCACAACTTGGAATATGGAGAGGAAGAGCTTGGAGAAGAGGACCCTCTATTTCTTACTGCACATCTTTAAGGCCAGGTCATTGTAAGGTCAGGTCCGAGGTGGACCTGACTCCCCAGCCCCCGCACACTTGCCAGCAGGGAACTTGGCTCAGCAGCAAAGCTGAAGCTGTCTGGGCACACACAGGGAAGAAGATGAGATAGGATGAGGGATTTTTCAAGTCCTGGGACATCTGAAGACACCCAAAAATTGATACCTGATGCCTCAAGGACTTCGCCAACTGAGGTGCAAGACAGTCAGAGATGTTTATTAAAACCTCCCCTGCCTAATGCCCCCTGCCTTCTCTCCACCCCTATAAAAGCTGCGCACTTCTCTTTGTTCCCTGCAGATGGCCTTATTGCTCTGCTCATCTGCACCCAGGCAAAACAAACTCCACACCGTGTTGCCTTTACACAAGCCTGGTGGTCTCTGCTGGTCTCCCTCTCCGCCTCACCCGTGTGTCACAGTACCGGATTAACAAGCTTTCCAAAACCGGACTGTGGTCTGTTCCCAAGCTATGGAGCCTGTTCCTCAAGACACCACCATTTTCTCTGAAAACTCTGCCTGCCTCTGGAAAGCTGTCCTTTGTCACCTGACTGCCTTCTAGAAACATGTCCTTGTCAGCAGACCTGGTCTTTGCACACCGAGCAAAGAGACCCAGGGTGCCGTGGCTCCCGAGAGCTTGCAGCCTGCACCCTAGAAATGCACCTGCGAGGAAGGATGAGATCTGGAAACACTGTCTGGCTTTGACAAATGCAAGGCTCTGCAAGGATCTTAAATATGGTCAGTAAACATTTCCAAAAGGAATGAAGACTTCTGACACGGTGACACCAAAGTGTCTTCTTTGTCCTTAAAATCTGGAGCACCACTTCAAGGCTTTCACATATGCAGTGGACTACTTTTTGCGCTCACTTTGGATTTCTCACCTGCTTTTAATTTTTTTAACTGAAAACTGTGCCGTCCGGTGGGCAAGCTGAGGTGCCCTGTGTCTGGGGGCCCACAGAGTGCAGGGCTTTGGCTCTGTGCAGAAACCCAGGTCTGCTCTGTTGGTGCCAGCAGATTTCCTCACTGGTTCCCCCTTTAACCTCAGTCAGAGCCCTGAGAAGCCTAAACTCAAACAGCCGTGGGGTGGGACTCAAAGGCCTTCTGGCTCAGCAGTGCCATTGGCTCCCATCGTCACTGTCACCGTGGGTTCTCTGATTGACTGCATCTGCTTATTTTATTCACTTCCTTTTGGTGGAAGCCCACAAAAAGTTGTGCTTTTGCTTTCAGGACTGAAATGCCCCTCTTTCCCTCTCCTTGGCTTCCACTTTGGCCCCTAGAGGTGAGCCAGGTCTGTCACTTCCCGACATCCTCTGGATCACAGCAACAGCGGCTTCAGGGGAGTGGGGACGGAGGGACATGACGTATTTCCCCAAATGCTGGCCAGACACCTGCATGATGTTCATTCACTCTAACTGCTCTGGGCGGGGCCTTTCAAAGGCAGGTTGGCTCTGTCCTTGACGGCCCCTCACCTAGCAATCAGACTGAATAGAAACAGATGAGGCCTGGGGATGCAGCTCAGCGGTGGAGCCTCAGTGTGATGGGCTCTGGGTTAAGCTTTGGCACAATCATCAATTATCAATCAGTCAATCAATCAATCAACCAATCTTATAGAGGAAAGAAAACTGGTAAAGTTTCACTCTGTACTGACCATTGGGTGTGGCCCTGGTCAGCCTGCTTCGTCTTTTGAGTCCAATTTTCCCAGGCTAAAAGGAGGAGAAATATAACCAGTGTTCTGTTCAAGGAGAGGCCTTGTGAACGGCTGCCTGTCACGGCCTCTCGCTACCCTTTATCATGAGAAACACAGAAAATCCTTCTCAGAGAAACTCAGGCTTTAAAATTCAACCGAGTCCTTCCCTGTGACAGCTTTACTGAGCTGTATTCGCACAGAGGAAAGGAACAGAGCAGAGGCCTCCCTCTACGACCTTTCTCCTCACAGTCACCCTGAAAGCAATGGCAGTCAGGACCGCGAATGTGTCCACCGCCCCCAAACATCCTGGCACCCGGAAGTTCTCAGGAGCCCTCTGCAGTCCCCCTCCTCCCCCACTCCCCTGTGCAGGCAAGCGCAGAGTGGCCTCCTGTCATAGCAGCTTTGCCTGCATTTTCTAAAATTATATTAATGCAACCTGCAGTTTGTGTTCCTTGTCACTACTCCCAGATCCCCTCCCATCATCGTGAGACCAAGGATCTTCTTCTTTTTGCCGAGTTGTATTCCAGGCTAGGCACGTCCTAAAATGTGCTTGGCCACGTGCTTCTCCGTGGACGCTGGCTTCCTTCTGGCTAGGGATTAAAGCATAAAGCTGCCATGAACCTCGATGTGCACCCGGTGGTGAACACAGGCTTGCATTTCCACACACATAATGGCCAGGTCACACGGGAGGTGACAGAAACCCTCCAGAGACGACCAGACCACCTTCCACAGCTGCCCTGCCCTGTGCCTCCCTGGGCGTGAGTGTTCCAGCTCCTATGACACCGTCAGGGGCAGCACTGAGAGAGGAGGTAAACCACGATGCCAGCGTGTGATGGTCTCATGGTTTGAAGTGACCAGGAGTGACACTGTCAGCAATGTGCTGGCAGACACGACAGATGGCTGATTGGTCTTCTATATCTTGCTAAATATTCCAAAATAAGGCCCAGCCGAGCCGGGGCAGTAGGAAGGTGTCAGGGGAGGCTGGAGGGTGACATTCACGGAGACAGAGACCTCTGTGGCTGGAGTGTGCAGCTCATCACACAGCGGCCGCCCCCAGGGTGGCGCCTACTCCTGTGGGTGGGACCCCTGCCTCACCTGCTGTCCTGCCCTGGACAGCGAAGGGAAATAAACCAGGCGTGACTGGAAGCACCACGTTTCTTCACTCAGCCATCAGCCGTGTGTATCAAGCTTCCACTCCAGACTAGGGCACTGCTTCTTCAACCCTCAGGTAAAGGGCCAGTTATTTTCTCTATTAAAATGTTTCCAACTGTAGTAAACCAAAATTTTTATAAAATATAAAAAGCATGATCCTTAGAAAATAAAGACACAGAAAAGAGAATCACATTTTAAGCTATCAGATTCAAAAGACAAAAATTTAGTATCTCTGTTGAAAGTTGGCATCCAAGTTTCTGGGACAGTGGTGGTGAGCCCCATAGCCAGCTGTTCGTTATCACTGGAAGTTCCAAAAGGTTTGCAATCGCTGTTCTAGGAACTTACTGTCAATTCCCGAATGTCTTTCATTACACACTCATCACAAGCATTTCATGAGCTGGCACTCGTCTAGGGCCACGCCCAGACTGGCCCTGTGAAGTTATCTGCTAGATGCTAGGAGGGGATGAAAAGCAGCCCATTGCAGTTTAGATCCAGAATGGATCCTAACTGTTGAACCTCAGGAGGCGGGGCTTGCAGACAGGAAGTGAAGTCACTGGGGGGTGTCCTTGGAGGGTTAGGGGGCCCGCCCCTTCTGGCCTTTCTGCTTCCCAAACACCATGAGGTGAACAGTGTTGTTCCGAGACATGCCCTGGCTATAATGTTCTGCTCAGAACAATGGGGCCAGAGCCCATGGACCAACACTTCTGAAACCATTAGCTAAAATACACTTTTCCTCTTTAGAAGTTGATAACCTCAGTATTTTGTCACCATGACAGAAAGTTGACAAACACACAATACCTTGGTCTCGAGTTATCTAGTTGTTTATTACAAGAGAGAGAGATAATGAAGCTGGTAATCATAATGGAGTTATTGGATGGAGAGCACATCTAGAACACACAGGAGGGGGCCTCACTTAGCCTGTGATGCCAAGGAGGCTTCCTGCAGGAGGTGGCCAGGGGCCTTCACCGTGCAGCTCACCAGAGCCAGCCACATGGAGCGGGGAAGGCGAATACTGCCGGCACAACTCGGAGATGGTGAAGAAAATAGCTCAAGGGGATACTGCAAGTGTTAAATGGTTCAGTGGCAGCTTGGAAGAGGGTAAAGGTCGGGTTTGTAGCACCAGTGTGTTTAGCCTGTGGTCGTGTGGGAGCGTTGTCTTACGGTAAGGGTCGGGTGAGGAAGGTGCGGAGTGAAACACCTGGAAGGGCACATGGAGGCTGCTTCGGGGGACCTGGTTCCACTGGGGCATTCTGTCCTGTTCTGACCACAAGGCACTGCTGCTCTGGGGTTACTTTCAAGTGCCTGGGGTTACTTTCAAGAGAAATGTCACAGAATTATGGCCCCCAAGCACGCGCATGTCCCAATATCTATGGCTGGCTAAAAGGACCCTGAGGGTGTGATTAAAGTTAAGGACCTGGAGATGGAGAGATTATCCTGAGTTTTCCCCATGGGCCCAAGTCAATCTCAGAGTCCTGAACTGGAGACTTGAGGATAAAGAAGTGGTCAGAGAGATGCCACCAGACCGGGACAAGACCACCATCACTGGCTTTGGAGATGACGAAGGGGCCATAAGCCGAGGGAAGTGGGCAGCCTGTAGTAGATGTGGAAGGCCAGGTCCCGTCCCAGAACCGGCAGAAGAAAGGCTGCTCTGCCACTACCTTGACTTTAGCCCACTGAGCCCCCGTCAGAATGCTGATCGCAGAACCCTAAGATGGTATATTCGTGTTGGTTTAAGTCCCTGGATTTGCAATGATTCGCTGAGACAGTAATAGGACACTAACACCAGCAGGATGACCAAGCTGTTTGGCCACCATTTGATTCTGCTGGAGTGACCTTGGTGACCACACCCCATTGTGGATCTGGGAGCACAGGTCTCTGTGGGTTCTAGTGGGGACGTGGCAGAGATCCAGGCTCTGTGAGACAGGGACTCCCAGCCCCACCTACACTGTACAGCAAAGGACCAGACTACTTTAAACGACACTGGGAGAAAGTGTAGGACACTCCCCACGTGAAGGAGACCCACGGTCCAAGAGGGCGGGCCTGGGACCCAGTGTCAGCATGAGCAGCTGAGCAGTTTGGGGGGGGTGTCACTCTTCTTCAGGAGGTTTAACTGTTCTAATCTGTAAAGCTAGGAAGCAATTTCAGGAAGTTTTTGAAGGTTACATTCTCCAAAACTGGGACTTTCTGTAGAGACTGGCAGGTCTTCTAGAGGATTTGATTTAGCAGAAAAAATCTCTAAATTCATTATTTACCTCTAAATTCATTATTTTGGTGTCACATTTGATTTATTTCTCTGTTTTAAAGGGAAGAACATATTATATTTTAAAGACTCACAAATAAGAGTCATAACATTCTCATGAGGCAAATTCTAATTATCTATACAAACAGCTGCCTTACTCTGAATTATTCTTATAATCTGAGCCATGAGGGATGACTGAAATATACATTGAACATTTAAATTAAAAAATTATTACAGTAAAAGATATATTGTTATTCTTTTTGTAATTGTCCCCCTTCCTGAGAACACATTTACCTCATCATTCTTGCCACTTTCTGAAGCAGTTCTGGAAGTCTTTCCTGAGACTGATCAAAAATATGGTGTACAACGCAGTCACATGCATCTAACAGAAAGGCAGATGCCTAAAATTACAGTGGTGTTTCATCCACCTTATTCACCAGGTCTGGCACCGTGTAAGCTCTGGGTCTTTCCCCAAATCATGCTGATCGTGAAAGGGACTTGTTCTGAATCCATCTGGGACCTCAAGGCAGCCGCAGGAGCACCACTCAGGGAGGAGGCTTCCAGAACTGCTCCAGAAAGTGGCCTGAGGTCAGGATGGGTACGCTCCAAGTGCGGGTGAGGGTCCGGGCTGGACCAGAGGCCATGCCTTTAGTGTAATAAATTCAAGGAAGAAACCAGGCATCTGCCATGTCTTTCAGGCCTCATACACCCACTCCTACCGTGTGATGTGGGATGGAGGTGCTTCTGGGCTTCTGGGTGTTTTCTGGCAAGAACCCTTGACTTCCCTGGTTCCACCACAGCCTCAGAGACATTCCCCTCATTCCTTTTCCAGTTAAAATGTTTGCATCATGTCAGTTGCTGGGGAGCAGGGATTTCTACAGTGCTGAGACCTGGCATTTGGACATGCCTTGGCTCACCCATGAGGCACGACCTGGGGCACCGGGGCCGGTGAGGGTGGAGGCATGGTGTGGGACACCTGCTTGGGAGCAGAGACACAGGCTGGGGTCTGATGGCGAGAACAGGACAGAGCTCTGGAGGAGGGATACAGCAAGGGAGGCCTCACCCGAGGGAACAGAGGTCAAAGCTCCGGACAGTGGGTGAGGTGGGGTAGCGGCCATCAGCTTCCCGCTGAGCCTCAGGCGCCACTGTCATCCCACTCCGGCCCGTGCCCTGACACTCAGCTCACTTCAGCCAGCAGCAACCGCTGTGTGGACAGACAGTGGCAGTGTCGGTGAGGGTCCCCCTCTTCCCTCGTGGTGTGGGAACAACTGCCCCCAGCCCCTGCCCCAGTCTCGTTTTTGGCCAGTAACAGCCTGATTTCCAGTCATGCCCTGTCTGATACCACCTGGGACCCTCTGCACCCCAACTGTGTGCCCAGGACCTGGCTCCAGTTCCTCTCCATGACAGCTGTGCCCCAGCCTCGGAGACCGTAGCTTCTCTGACCCTGAAAACCGTTTCTATGAACTCAGTTAAAGGCCAGCCAGGACACTCCAGAGGAGCCCACCTCTGCTTTTCATCTGCTCTGACCCAGCGTGGATTCCAGCCCCTGCCTGTGGCCAGCGGGCCACCTGTGACCACACATGCAGCAAGGACCTTGGGAATCTTCCTGCAGGGGCCACCATGCCCCGGCCCCCCTGAGACACTCACCTCTCTGTGACACCAGGGAGGATGAAGAACATCCAGAAGTGAATTCCGAACACGAGGATGACCTGGAAGATGACCTTGCCCAGCACAGTCTTCCTGAGGTAGAGTGCGCGGTCCACCACCATGGTGCCAAACTGGATGAGGACCATGACCAGGAATGGCCCCGGCACCTGGTCCTCGGACAGCGAGGAGGTGATGTCTGCTGCCGCTGAGTGTTTCTGGGGAAAAGAGTGCGGGGTTGGTGCCGAGTGGCCTCTCCCAGGGTGGAAGGTGGTGGCTTGGTCAGCGGACCAACCTACCCCGAAGGCCCAGAAGCCAAAGACAATGATGACGAAGTCCACGGTGTCGGCCAGGAACATGAGCACGTACACATCGGTCACGGCGCTGTAGTCGGGGTGGATGAGGTCGTAGAAGAACTGCCGGATGGGCACGTAGATTTGCAGAGTCCTGGGAGACAGAGTCGTGTGTGCTTTGAGAGGGCAGGTGGGGGAGTGACTGGGCTCTGTCCTCGTCCCTGCTCTGTGCCTCTCTGCCAGCCCAGCTCTGCTACATGGCCCGACAACACTGCCACACTGTCCCCAGGACCTCCAGGCTGCTGCAGGTTCTGCAAAGCTGGGTGCCAACAGGACGTGGGCCACAGGGGAATGGGGCAGGGTGAGGATGGCCCTAGGGAACACGGGGCACAGACTGGGGGTCTTTCTGTCCTGTCCTTCTGCACTGAGCCTCCTGGCCCTGTCCTGTCTCTCCAGCCCACTCTGCCTTGCCTCTGCACTGGGTTCTGAGCACCACAAGCTCGGCTGGCAGCCAGCAGGCCTGGCCCTTCGGAACCCCACACACTTGCCATCTGGGGTGGCCTCAGCAGGTGGGCAGCACCCACACAAGCGCTGGGGAGCACGGGTGACCTAGCTGTGTGAGCACACCTGAGGCCTGCCTGGCTCTGCCCTCGTGGCTCTACCTGTCCACTGGGCTGGGTGACACCTGGGCTGTGCCCCGCAAGCCCTGGAATCATTCATTTGCTTTGTTCTGGTAGGAAGAATGTGTATGTGAAAGCCACTGTATTTGCTGGAAAATGATTTTTAAGAACAGTGCAAGCATGGGTGGTTTTAACCCCTAACAAAAAGACTGTGTCTGTGGTCCTGGCCTCCGGTCCAGAGGAAGGGGAGCAGCCCAGCCAGGAACCCCGCACTCACTTCTGGACGGTGAAGTTCTTGGCCTGGACCAAGTGCTCCTGCAGCCTTTTCACGTACAGCTCCCTCCTGCTCCTCTGCTTCACTCCCAGGACGCTGCCACCCTTCTGGCTGCTGTTGCGGGTGCTCGTGCTACCTGGGGGAGCCAGGACGGGAAGATGCTCAGGGCAGGAGCCAGGTTTGCCACTCAGGGAGGCCTGGTCTGACTGCTGGAATGTGGACACAGATGCACCTGGCACTGAGGGACCTGTGCGTGGGACCTTCACCTGAGGGGTGGCTCTGCCCTGATGGTCCCCTAACGTTGTCTCAGGAGGGAGCACTTCAAAGAGTGGCTTCCATTGCACCAGACCAGGCGTGTGGCCCCTGCCTTTTATCGTTTCCTGATTTCTCCCACCACAGAAGGAGTGTGACCTGGCCTCCCAGTGTCTGCCCTCAAACTGGCCCTGAAGATGGACACACACTGCTTTCTGGAGAGCTCCAGACCTTGCACCCTGGGACACACAGCAGAGGATGTCACTTCCTGTCTACATGAGGTCTACCAAAAATCAACAACCAGCTTCGGAAGCGACTGGACGGTCTGGCTACAGTTCCCAGGACTACACCGAAATCCGTTTTCAAACTGAGCTGTGACAGGGGGCACCCCAGACACACCCAGGACATCCAGCTGCAACACGCAGACTTTTCTGTGCCCAATGTTCATGCGGACCCTCAGGGTGTGGCGGTCCTGCCCATAGTGACCTCAGATGTTCATCTTGGCGCAGAACCAGACGTTTCCAGCAGAGGCAGGACTTGAACCTGCTCAGCACTCTTCTCCGGTGCAGTCTCTGTCCCCTGTCAGCTCCCAGTGATTCAGCTCCCCAGGTCCCCAGCACCAGCAGAGCTGCTGCGGGACACCCACCTCTTTTGGACCTGTTCGAGGTGAAGCTGGATCCTGGGGAGTCCGGGGAGCTGCAGCTCGAGCGCTTCCTGCGCACGGCCATGGGCGGCTCAGGGAAGGTCACGTGCACCGACTCTACCGAGGCAGCCAGGTTGATGGACTTGAGCGAGTCAGCGGAGTCCCTCCGGCTGCGGCCCAAGGACAGCTCGGCATCTGAGTCCTCCTTGTCAGCACTGCTGTCCACGACGTCATCCTCATCCCACAAGCCGTGGCACTGGACAGGAGGAAAGGCACAATGAGACCACCGTTTTGGAGGGACAGCTAGAAGGTGGCAGCAGTTACCCCACTGAGTGTGAGGGTCAGAGCCCAGCCTGGCGCCCCTGGTGCCCAGGCTCCCCCCACCGTGTCCTCGGTGGGAGCCGCACGATGCCCGCAGCCCATGGTACCTTCAGGATGGAGCGGTGGAAGAACAGGGCCAGGAGCTGGATGAGGTCATAGAGCACATAGCCCTCCTTCTTCTCCACCCCGATGATGTTCGGGGGGTGGTAGGGCTTGTCCTTGTGAACTTCCACATTCTTGTTCCAGGGGAAGAACCCAAACTGGAAGAAATACTTCACCACGATTGCCACCTGCAGAGGGGTGATGGGAATTAGACCCATCTCGTTCTCCCTCCAGGAACAGGGCGATATGTGACGCGGTGATGTAGACATTCAGGAGCCCCCTGGCTTGGACTGTCGTGGGCAGGGCTGGACCCCGGGCACCTCGCAGGCAGGGCAGGGTGCTGGAGGGCTCTGCGCGCCTAACCCGCACCGTGTCCTCTGCTTCAGAGGACGTGGATATTGCACTGATTTAACTGGATGTTTACAGAATCATTCTGCTATGAAAACCCAGCAGCCAGGACCAGCCAGGCATGGACCAGGCTTCTGCTGGGGCAGCGCGCAGGTCCAGAGCGGAATGCAGGGCGTCCACCTCCTTCCCTCACACCCGTCACCCGAGGCTTCGAGCCTCAGAGCAACAGAAACAGCTACTTTTTCCTGTCTGTCTTTGTGCTCTTGTGCCCACACACTCTCAGTGTTGGGCAACAGTTCCAAATGTATAGGGAGTTAGCATCAACTTAATTTCCTACTTGCTTCATTCCTTGATGCTTGGAGCGCCCCAGTGTAACAGGGCTGTTTTGCTTTGTCCTTTGAGACACTGGAGATTGAATCCAGGGCCTTTACAGTGAGCTACATCTCCAGCCCATGTTTTATTTACTTTTGGAAGAGTCTTGCTAAGTTGCTGAGTCACCTCGGCTGGGTTTGAATATGGGACCCTCCTGCCTTAGCCTCCAGAGTGCTGGGATATAGGCGTGCACCACTGGGCCCGGCCAAAATGAAAGCGGTGTAAGTAACTCATGTTCCCTTTTGCGTTCTCGGTGCCTCCTCCTACTCGCCCCAGGTGGGGAAGGGCATTTGAGGATGCCCTGCCCTAACTGGGTCTGGGAGTGCCGTCCATCCCCAGCCCCAAGTTAGCTGAGGAAGCGAGGCACAGGGCAGAGGTGAACAGCTCAGCCTAAGGAGTACCAGCTGCCTCCGCACCCTTTCTTACCTCGCTCCAGCTGAACGCCCTGGGCATTCTGCTCTCCTTGGCTGCTGAGTTACTTGAAAGCCCTCCGCCCTTCCAGCCTCTAACCTTAACCCTAACCCGAGCCCCTGGACGTCAGGGCAGTGCCCGTGACCCCGACGTCAGCTCCAGGCAGGACGGGACCTCTGGACCTGAGCACACCAGGACCCGGGGACCCAGCCTGTGAGCCTCCCTCTCGGGTCATGGGGCTGATTCTGAATTAAGCGGGCAGGGTGGAAATGTGGCTCCTTTGCCCACGTGATACTGGGAGAGGTGTCACCTTTTTGGTCTCTCAGATTTTTGTATCCAGGTAGGACCCTGCCTGTGGGTCCCAAGATGGACAGTACCCCAGGCCCCAGTCCCCGCTCTGCTCAGCAGGGACAGCCCCCGCCCCAGAGCTGATTCTGCGGGGCTGGTGGTGGGCTCTGGACGTCTCCCACCCCTGGCCGGGTGGGTCCTCTGGCCGGTCCTCGAGCCCTCACCTCAGCTGTCCCTTGGGAGCCATGCTGCCCCACCCCCACCCCGTGTGGTGCCGGAAGTACCAGCTCGGTGTTGCCGGCCCTGCCTCACGCACCTCGGTGTAGACGATGGCCATCATCCAGAAGCGCCGGCTGGGCCTGGGCACCGACAGCATGGCCCACAGGAAGATGAGGATGGGCAGCAGCAGGGTGATCATGGAGGCCGAGACCATGTGGTTGAGGATGATCACGAAGTAGCACACCATCTCGGAGCGGGCCACCAGCGTGTTGTACATGGCATAGAACAGCAGCAGGAAGCGCGGCTGGCCCACGTAGAACCGCTCGGACTCCTCCAGCTCGTCGTCATGGAACATCCTGCCGACAAGGCGGACCCGGTGAGGTGCCCGTCCCAGGCCCTTGGTGCGGTCCCTCCCACAGTGCCGGCCCTGGCCCAGGGCATACACACTGCCTGTGCAGGTTTCCGTCCGGACCAAGGAGCCCTTGTCTGAAACGCGTGGGGCGGGCCGAGTTTGGGGGCAAGGAGTTTACAAATCGTGGAGCAAGAAGTCTGGAGCCTGGAGCCCAAGTCTCAGTGGAAAACTCACGTGTTTCGTATGCACTTTATCCACGCAGTCTGAAGGTGATGTCATTCAACTGGCAGTAAAATGGGTTTCCTGACATGACATCACCCATGTCTGGTACTAGGTCTGCACTCGAAAACTGTCAGATCTGGGATCACTTTGGAGGGATCACTGTTTGATTCCGGATTTACGGATTAGGGGCATGGCTGCAGGAGACACTGTGAGAGTGGGGGTCACTTGGGGCCTCTAATGGTCTTGCCGGGTCTGGAACTCAGTCACACAAGGGCCCCAGTGTGACTCGGATGCCCGGGCTGTGCTAGCCTGCGTGTGAGTGGGGTCCGGCTCTTACTTGTTGAGCAGCAGCTCGCTGGCCGTCAGCTCGTGGGTCAGGGGCGGCAGCAGGCTGGACTCAAGCTTGTCAGTGCGGCTGTCGTCCGGGCTGACCACCATGTGGTTCTTGGCCCCGACGCCATCCTGTGAGCTGAAGGACAAGTGCTCGCAGGTGACCGCCTTGCTGTAGGAGGGCGGCGCCTCCACCTCCCCGTCGTCTGTGGAGACCTGCGGCAGCTCATCATCATCATCTTCCTCTTCGTCCTCGTCCTCGGGAGTGAGGCTGGCCTCCTCAGCCTCCACCCCGTAGCCCACCCCGTACTCTTCCTTCTCCTCCTCCTCCTCCTCCACCTCCTCTTCCTCTGCCTCCTCCATCTCGGTACCCACTGCCTCCTCCTCCACCTCGGCCTCCACCTCCTCGATGGTCTCCGTGGTCCCCTGGCGGGAGTAGAGCATGGTGCACTGGGTGGGCTCACTGCGGGGACAGAGGAGGGCCAGGCCTTGGCTCAGTATCGACGTGGCCGGACTCTCCAAGCCACAAGACACTGCCCCAGACAGAACCCCATCTACCAACTTCCAGGCAGTGTGGCCCCATTGAATTTGTCTGAGCCATCAAGATTTTCAGCCTTGAGCTGCAGAAACTACAGCCAGAGGCCTGGAATGCAACATCACCACCAGGCCCAGAGCAAAGGGCAAACCTGTCTCCTCAGAGGCTCCAGCAGAGCCCAGCGAGTCTGCACACGCACAGGGCGGGAGGGACACATGTCCCTCAGGTCCATGGCTATAAGCAAGGCCCATGGACAGCAGCAGGCCAGCTTGGTCCCCAGTCCTGAGTCTCATGGGGATGCGGTCTACCGGTAATCCTACGTCGTGGGGGTTGAACTCTGGCTAACCCAAGCAATGCACCCTTAAGAATCACCCTCTTTGACTTTTTCCTTCTCCTCGCTTTCCCAGGTTTTGCCTTTTTCTTACTGGTGTGCAGCACACTTGACTGAATCTCCTCCACCCTGAGGGAGCAACCTTTCTCTGAGTCCTTCACTTTTCTAGGGGGTGCTGTCCCTCTCCAAGGTTACCTTCCACTCCCAGGGCCATCTCCTTGGGCTGCACCCCAGGGCTCCTGTCCCACACCTCCCGTCAGCTTCAGCCTCTCCTCTACCAGCTTCTCTACCCGACCACTGCTCCCTGAGCCGGTTTTCTCCCCAGATCGCATCTGTTTCTCTCACCACTGCCCACAGTGTAGACAGTGAGTGAGTGAGAATGGTCCAGCATCCGCAGAGCCCTCAGGGCATCTTGGGCCTGAGGAGCTGGGTCTGTAAGAGCCCTGGAGCCTTCTGGGGGCTGAACCCCTAGGATGTGGTCCTCGGAGTATGGGGAGCCAGCCCTGACCAGCCTTGCTGAGACTGACCTCAAGGCACAGGGCTCCCAGGAAGCTGCAGAACTGACCCTGGCCCCGGGGATTTCCAGACCTTTGGCACTAACTCTGTGCTGCCAGACACAGCTTTCCAGAATGGAAGCCCGAGCTCTTCCCTGTGGAGCCTGCCCTGTGGCTGGGGCTGTTGGGGCCTGTGTGGCCGCTGTACCAAGCTCATGCTCCCCAGAAGACACCCAGGTGGCACGAGGCAGCTCAACTTGCCTGCTGCAGCGCCTGCCCACAGAAGCAGGGCCTCTGATGGCCACCGTGCCTGCCCCGGGGCACTGCTCACATAGCTGAGGCCCTGGCCACTGTTGTTGGGGAACTAAGAAGCAGTTTGGCTTCAAATGCAGATAACTGCATTTCTAAGTGATCACTGTTTTTATGGTAAGATTTAATGAGGAGACTTAATCACAGAATATATAAATAAATATAAATATATATATATATATATGAATTTTTACAAATAAAACAAGCGATAGTTTACAAAGGTGACATAGTCTACTGTATAATACTAATTCTTTTCAAAAGCCAGTGCTAAGGGGCTGGGGCTACAGCTCAGAAGCACAGCACCTGCCTGGCAAGCGTGAGGCCTTGAGCTTGGTTACTGGTACAAAAAAAAAAGAAGCAAGTGGTAAAATGTAAACTTTTAGGTTAGTTAAGTACATGTGCTCTCTGCAGAGTTACTGTTTATCAAATAGTAAAGTAAGGCAGATTTTCACTTTTTACCACTGTGTATATTTTTTGGTATGGTCATGTAACGTTTTCCTGTCTGAGGGCTGCCTTCAAAAGCTCTAAATCGGCTGCAGGAGGCAGGCTTAGGTCTTAGCAAATGGGATGTGTGAACACTTGAAGGACCAGGTTTATGATAAGGATTTTTTTCTTTTTGTACCGGGGATCAAACTCACAGCCTTGCACTTGCCAGGCAGGCACTTGTGCTGCTGAGCTATATGCCTGGCCCTATGATAAGGACTTCTAAAAAGTTCCTGATAGATAAAACTAAGGAGTGGTCAAGTCTCAGAGAGCTGTCCAGGGCCACCGTGTCTCCGAAGGGCCAGCAGCAATGCTGTGATCAATCATGCAAACTCTAAAACAAAGATGGAAAACGGGACGGACAGACATCACAGGACCCACGTGGGCCGTGACATCAGGAGAAGGTGATGAGATGAGGAACAAAGCATGCACGAGGTAAGCACCTTGACACTAAACTGCCACTGTCAGCAGATGAGGAGGACATGTCCATGCTGAGCATTTTACGGAGCCGAGGCCGCGAGCGCTCGCTCGTTTTGGGCACAGGGTCTGGTCCGTCTAAGTCATCAAGCGTGGACTGCCTCGAGAACAGCGTGGTGGCTTCGGTGTAGCAGCTAGCAGCGCAAACAGTCACAGAGACACAGAGTTAGCGGCGGCGGTACAAAGTCACACACGGATCACGGACCAACACACAGCCATGCAGAAACCACACATAACGCCACCAACACCACTGACAGCGACTGGGGACAGGGAGGACCTGTTTGGCTAGACAGCAAGATGCAGGGAGACCGTAGCTTGAATAACATGTCGGCTGTAATACACCATCACACAGCCCTCTTTGAATGAGATGGGGACTAGACCAGCGATGAGGGCCACGAGATCTCTTGAGAAGCACAGTGTATTTAACTTTACAATGGAGGCTTTGTAATTGAGGAAATATGCTTTCTTTAGAATTGCAATCCTGAGCCCATCAAGAGCATTTTAAAACCCAATTGCATAAGCAGAGCTAACCGTTCATAGAATTTGCAAAACACTTTCTCTCTCTTTTTTAATCACTGTCTTACAAATGCAAGAGGAGAAGCTCAGGAGTGACCCAACCAATGGATCTGCCATCCTCCTTCTGGGTGAGGTTCAGCTCCATCAAACCAGAGGCCTTGGACAGGAGGGATGCTGGTTTGATATGCAGCTGGATATCAACCAACATCAAAAAACAAAACGAAATGCTACAGAGAAAATAACTAACAAGGAAATTCTAGCAATGTCAGATGCTTTCTGTTAATGTTTCTTTTTACCTAATGTTTGTTCCAGATGCTGGGTTAGGTCTCAGAGGGTGCCACTGGGGAGAAAGCCAGTGGGCCCTGACCCTGGCAGGCTCCCGGCCAGGGAGGTGCAGGGCCAAGGCACAGGGGGCCCCGCAGTGCACACAGGGACCTCTTAGGTGGCCTATTTTCTAAACAGTAAGCATCTCTTTCAGATCTGGGAAAGCATCTCAAAATGTAACTGTAGCAATTTCAGCTGTTATGGCAGCTTCAGGAAGGTGATGCTGTCTGATTCTGTAAGTCAATCACTGAACTCAAGTTAGCCATTTTACATCTGGATCAGAAGGAAATCAGGACCATTCCATCGAGGAAATACAGATCCACTTGTCAGCTTCCCGATCTGAACCTCATCACTGCCCACTGGACAGCTGAGATGTAGGACTGGGACATTATAGCCAGTGCCACATGGAGTGGACACCCCCAGCCAAGTCCTCATCCCTTCTGGGGGAGAGGGCTTCAAGGTGTCCAGGTCCAGCCTCCACAGCAGGACTCCCTCTGGGGAAGCCCACCATCTCTTCGGCGGTCATCTGCTTCCCCAAAGGCCCAGTAAGAAGCAATTATTATCTGGAAACCAGAACCTTTCTTTCTTTCTTTCTTTCTTTTTTTTTTTTTTTTTTTTTTTTTTTTTTTTTTTTTTTTTTTTTTTTTGTGGTCTTTTTGAGACGGGGTTTGCTATGCAGTTCAGGCAGGCCTTGGGCTTACTTTGTAGCCCAGGCTAGTCTTGAACTTGCAAACAATTCTCCTGCCTCAGCCTCCCAAGTGCTGGGATTACAAGAGTGCACCACCATGCCTGGCTGACCAGAGCATTTCTGAAGTAGAGAAGCCGGAAATGTGTAAAGGGTCGTGATGTAAAGGGAGAGATGCCTAACTCACTGAGCTCCAGATGATATGAACATGACTTGCAGTTAAGTTCTCCAGAGCTGTCTGGAACTGTGTATTTTGGATTTTAAAAATATAGCTTGGATCCGTGCAATTCCGTACACATGGAGCAGACCTGGGCAGAGCTGGGGTCAGCTGAACATTGGTAAAAGTTAAACAAAAAAAATGTATGAATGGACGAATGAACAAATGCATGGATGGATGGGTGGATGGAAGCTCAGCATATCCATCACCCTGCCATTCCCACTTTCTGAAAAATGGTTGTTGGTCATGAGTAAGCTCTATGTATCCTTGTTGTTTTGTGGAGCTGGAAATGGAACCCAGGACCCCATCATCCGCTCCACAGCAGGCAGATATGCAAAGTGTCTCCACTGTCCCTTCACCCTCCCTGGAACCAGGAAGCAGCACTGGTCAGCATATGAGTGCCCAGGACACAGAGACACGCCTGGCCTCACCCTGCCGCACGCATACGTGCACCATGCACACGTATTCGATGTCTTCACCGGTTATATTATCACGGCTGTTTGGCACTGGAGAACTGGCCCAGTACTGCTGAGCCGCACTCCAGCCCGAGTGAGAGCAGAGCTGGGCTAGATCCCAGATGCTAAGCCTCGGAAGAAGCGGGGCAGGTAGGCTCTAGGTTTTGGCACTGAAACAAAGGAAGAACAATTTCATTTAAATCTTGGTGACCAGATATAGCTAGAGTTACGGAATAAGAACATACTTAGCAAGACTGGCAGCTTTAAAATAGTCATTAGGCTCACAGGAAAAAAAAATCAGCCACAGAATTAGCAAGGGCAAGGTTCCCTATGAAGCCTGTCTGGAGAAAATTAAGTTCCACTTTCAAAATGTTGAATTGCAGGCTGCTTTCTGAAGGATGCAGGGAGGTGCCACAGGCACCCGCCAACTGAATGACAGGAGGTAAAAACTTCTTAAACAGGAAGTCCTCACTGATGAGGAAATCAAAGGTTTGACCTCGGTACTCTGAAAGGCTCCTGCCCTGGGCGTTTACACATATTGGCTGAAAGATCTGTGTGTAACTTTGAAAACTATGGATAAGAATGATTATTCCCCCATTAAATGAAAATATGTAATCTCTTATTATCCCTCAAAGACTTCCAAAAAAATCAATACTTATTTTGGGAGAACAAGAAGGAAAATACCTGTGCAGTTTAATACCTCTGCAAAAATCACATTCTGTATATGCATGAAAACATATGCATTTTTTAAAAGATGAAACTAATTTAGCATGTAAAAACTTAAATATTTACATATCTTGACTATCTTTTCATATCAACAAATATAGATCTGCATCAACAAATAATTACTGAAAGTAAAAGACCAGGCCAAATCTGAGAAGCTCCGCAGAGTGAATCAGCAAGTTAAAAACAGCACTTCTGGTCCAGCTGCCAGGTGCCGTTCCAGAGTTTCAGTGGAGCCCGTAGTCTCAGGGCTGGACACACAGTGAGTGTTTGGGGGAGCACTGCCCAGGGTCACCTGGTGCAGGCAGGGACCCTGGAGCGGCAGGGGGTCCCTGGAGTGGATGGGAGTGGTACCTCCGTGCTGTGGCGCACCACTGGGTCCCTGGGCTCGGGTCCCAGTGCAGCCATGCACCTGTGGGGCATGGCACTGCTTTCATAGGCTCCAGGCACTGGGTTTTAGGACGTCTTAACCTCCCTGTAACCAAGCTCTGTGGCTGGAAGGTCGCTCACACCTTGAAGGCTCTTCAAGGACAGAGGAGGCAGCCCCTGGGCTCAGCCACTCTCTCCAGATCTCAAGGGAAGGAGTTGGCGGAATCAGCTCCGAAGTATTTATTCTAAAACCCTTAAAGCAATGAATCAGAATGGGAAAGATGAAATAGAGGCGGAAGGCTCTTGTAAAACAGCCTGCACGGAGCAGCCACTTGGAAGGTGGGATGGAGTGGGGAGGGGAGGGGCCATGTCATTTGCTTCCAGCTTAGGAATCTGTCCTGGCCTGGGAAGCACAAGGGTTTCCACCGCTCACCAGTGATATCCGCTTCCATCTGTTCCGTCTAGGTGGGAATGCCCTGCAAGCACCTGACCAGTGTTCAGCCCAGCCCACTCATTTCTCCTCGGTGGCGTCCACCTCATTCACCCTGGGCAGGCACCGACCTTGTGTGGGGGAGGGAGTACCTGGAGATGCTGTCGTGGGAGTCTAAGCTGTCCATTCTGCGGGCTGGCGGGGCCCCGGGACCGGCTCTGGGCCGCTCCTCGATGGTGTCCAAGCCCGACTCCCGGGACAGGTTCATGATGTGGTTCTGGTAGTACATGTGGATACTCTCGCGTGTCGGGACGTTGCCCTGTGGAGAAGAGGACAAGCATGCCAGGGTTTTGATGGCACGCTCACCCAGCCCCACGGCCCTGGCCTGTCAGGAAGGCCATGCCAGGCTGGCCAGGCTGGGACCAGAATCTGCTCAGACATGGCCATTAAAGTCAGCAGCAGCACCAGGTGGATCTAATAAGAAGCCCATTCTAAAGGGCAGGTAATCGCACCAAACCACAGGAAGCTTCTAGAAATGGACTACTAGTTTTAAAAGCAATCTGTAAATCATGTATGACTGTTGTGTGTTTTGCTGCTCTTCACGTAGCTTAATGTTTCCTGTGAGGAGTTTCAGATCAGCTCTCACCCTCCACAGGGCACATCTAAGTCCTACACCTGTAAACTCGGGAGCGCGGAGGGCACAGAATGAATAAAGCAGCCGGTTCACCAAGACCCTGCATGTGTGTGCAAATGTGTGGTCAGTGTTTGATTACTTAATTCTGAGGCTGGACTAGACCTAAACATCCGGAAAAGGCGAAGGGCTTATGCAACAACTGCCTGAAAAAGAAAATGTTCTGTCTTATTTTACTTGGAGTTTCAGATCCAGCCTTGCTGTTCTGAAAATCCAGACTATTGTGGAATCAGAAACTGCTTATGGGACACGACAGGAGAGATTTCCACATCTGACCTGTAGGGCAGCTGCAGGCAGAGTGTGGACACACTGAATCTGTCGTGCGAAATTGGCTTGGGCTGCGTGATAAAGTGTGTGTGACTTCTTAGACTTAGGTGCCCTCCCCTAGGGCATCTCACGATGTATATGAATATTCTAAAATTAAAAAAAATCCACAGATCTGAAACATGTCTGGACTCAAGCGTTTTGGGTGAGGGATATAAAACCTGTGTAACAGCTGTGAAGTTCCTTTCCGTGGCTTCCCACCGGGCCACCCCTCCCTTTATTTTCAGATGGGAGTCATGCTAAGTTGCTAAAGTTGCCCAGGTTGGGCTTCAATCTGAGATCCTCCTGCCTCAGTCTCCCAGAGTGTGGATCAGAGGCGGGTACCACCCGTCCCGGTGTGGCAGTCTTGAGTGGGAGGCTGTGAGAAGATCACGCTGCAGAGTACCTTCTTGATCTCCCGAGTCAGCATGCACCTCTCGATCCTCAGCACCGTGGAGATGTCGATGTGCTCCCTGGAGATGGAGTTGAGCCACGTGGTGAAGCTGTCCACGGTGGCCAGGAACAGGACCCAGGTGAACTTCACGATGTTAAAGATCCGCTTGATGATGTTGTCTAGGAGGAAAGGACACAGCGCCATCTCAAAGGAGGGGACACCATCCCGATGTGGCCATGTGGACCTGTGGCGAGCTTTCACCAGAGCCGAGAGCTGGCTGGGGACTGTGAGACAGGACGCTACCCGTGGCAGTGACGGAACTAAAATGAAACCAACATCAGCTTTGTCACGTTTGACCCCGGGGGTCCAAAGGAAGTGGCTCTCGCACCCCCCGGAAGTCAGTCCCCACAGAGCAGAGCGCTGGGACTCGAAAGGTCCGGGTTTCCAGAGCACTTGACAAACATCACAGGACTGTCGCTCATGTCCAGAGGCCCGGCCTGCTCCTATGAGGTCACCGTGTGTGAATCATGGTCACACCAGTCACTGAGAGAACAATGACAGGGAAGTCTATGCACATCCCACAGAGGCCCGGTTTCCCTCCATGGGCTGAATCTGCAGGCTCTGCAGCCTGCAACGCAGCCGGCCGGCTGTGATCATTTTACTAAAAGCAGAGACTGTGGGACGGGCAGCAGCAGTGCGTGGCTAGCTACCTGGGCCCTGCTGTTCATCACTGTTTTCTGTTCTTAAGAATTGCTGTGGGAAAATATTTTGCTCATTTGTTCAGACTTTGGTGCTTCTTGCTACCTTTGTGTTTTCAAACACCTTAAAGCTGTTTTTCAGAGCTCAACATACTGAGTAAGCAGCTGTCTACGTATGCCACCAAACCATTTCCATATTTATTAGACTGAGCTGTGTTCCCCTCCCACCATCATCCCCCAGCCTGAGACCCCTTCCTCAGTGGCCTGGATGTGGCTGGGGCCCTGGACAGCTGTCACACAGACCCCATCAAGTGCACAGCATGGGCAGTGCCATATGTGGCTCTCTGGGGCCCTTGAGGTTTAAACGTGAGCCCCTTGATTGCAGAAAAACGCCTGAGGAGGTCTCATGGCTGTGACCTCAGTTTTAGGGATATTACACAGCTATAAAAATTGAGACTCTGTCATTTGCAACAGGTGGGTGAGTGTAGAAGACACCATGTTGAAAGAAATAAGTCTGGATGCTCACTGGGTGGGGAAGCCGAACTGCCCAACCCTGAGAAGCAGAGTGCGGGGCTCCCAGGCTGGGGGGCGGGGTGGGTGGGGAGTGGCGTCAAGGGTCCAAGTGTGTGGCCTGGAGAGTGACTTGTGATCTGCGAACAGCACAGGGACCGGAGCCTGAGCAGACGGGACACTGGAGTCTGGGTGCTCTCCGCACACGTGCACATACACGACGGTGACTATGGGAGAGCCAATTTCCCAGGTGGTGTGATCTCCCACCTCGCAGGGGCCGGCTCCCAGGGCCTGGTGGCCCTGACAACAGAAACCGCCTGGGAGGACTCGGGGCCGCACACCGGCGCTACCAGCACTGCTTCCGGCCCGGCCTCCGGCCATGCACAGCCCTCACCTGGGGACATCAGACAGGGCCCCAGGGGAGCGCATGGGAACTGAAGTCCACTCAGTAACAGGAACATAACTTGTGCTGGGCCTCGGTGGCCGGCTTCGGAGACCAAAGTAGGGTGGGTGCTCAGCTGTGAATGGCACAGCTGCCGGGCAGTTCTGCTAGGCCAGGCGGCATGGACACGTCCTGTCTACTCAGGTGAGGGTTGGGTTGGCTGGGGAAGAGGCCGGGCGCCTGCCTGCACCAGAACTGTGGCTTCTGAGGGTGCCTAGGACCGAACGCCTCCCTTGGAGGGTGGCAGCTGGCGGCTCCCCAGGATATGAGGGTGAAAAGGAAGGAAGTGGGTGCTGGGGGGCAGGGAACAAGGAGAAGCATGCAGGGGAGTCCAAGGCCAGGCTCACGAGACTCCTTGGGCGCCAGAGGCCCACCCAGGGGAACTTCTGTCCCGTTCAGAATTACTGAGGACAAGCTGTGCCTCTGGCTGCTTTGTGCAGAGCAGGAAGGGAGCTTGGCCTGTAGACCTCGGGTTATACTTTGAACATGTGCAAGCAGGGCCTTGCTTTTGATGACTTTTTTCTCTAAGTCATAATTAATTTTCCTAGAAGCAGTGGGCAGATGAGCATTACTACTTCCCAGTTCTCAAGGCGAACTTGACACGGAAGCTAAGATTGCTGCCTTTCAGACACCAACTGCACGCACCTCAGCACCCCAGGGGTCCCAGACCTGCACGGCACTGGGAACCACAGCGTGTGGGGCAGAGGGACACTGGCCAGCAGTTCAGACGCCTTGGGTTTCAATGCCAACCCTGTGGCTTCGTGGATGAATAAGCTAGAGAAGTTAGCAAAATCTCTCTCTGCCTGTTTCCTTTTCCGTTACATGGAGAAGACAGCTGGGGTATTAGACAAGTTCATGTGGCTTCAGCTCGTGGGAAAGTGCCCAGCAACGAGATGTGCCAAGTCCAGTGCAGTGGCACTCGGCAATGGGACTGGGCCCTGCAGTGAGCACAAAACCTGTGGGCCCAGGAGGCTGGGGCTCTGCAGGGGCAGGAGGCAGCACAGCACGCTGTCCTGGGAAGCAGCTGTGCTCAGGGGCAGCATCGTGTCCAGCCTGGCCAGCTGGTGGATGATACAGGGAGGCCTTGGTGTGGGGTTTGTTTCCGTTGTGGTTTCCATGCTGCTTGAAGAAACCCTCCTGGAAGCCACGTCCGAGAGCCCTGCCTGCAGCTAGAGACCAGAGTGCGGTGCCGAAACTCAAAGGTCTGAGCACCGTGGTTCCACCTCGCTGTCGCCTGGGCGTGGCTTCTGCCCGGGAGGCTGCCCTCAGGCTCTGCAGCACCTTCCAGGACCCACATCCGCCTGCCTCCTCTTGGCTCCTTCTCTCTGCATTTTTTCAGAAACAGCCAACTGCCTGTTTCAAAAGGGATTTTGAGCATTCTCAAAACAAAATGACAATGGCGGAGGTGTTGGGTACATTAATTCCCCCACCACAAACTGTATGCACGGGTGGAGACGTCACACTCAGCCACAAGCATGCATGCACAGTTACTACGTGTCACTAAAAGACAAATTTAAATGATTATACAAAAGAGAAAAAAGAAAAATTAATTGCCAGTACTGCTTATGCCTCCACCCTGATACCTTCTAGGGAGCACTGGGATTTGTCCCTAGCGCTGCCCACCCCCCATGAGACTTTCTGGACAGATGCGAAAAGCCAGTGTTAAGCCAGTGACACATGGGAGTTGTTTTGCGATTTCAGGGAGGTGAGATTTCACAGGACCCAGAGAACTAACCCCAGCCAAAAGACAGTGCTGGGTCATTACTGCCCAGCCAACTTCCACTCTGCACCAGATGGCCGGGGGTCACTTAGCTTCCCACACCGCGCGCGCCTACAGTTACCTGGCCCATCAGACTTCTTTTTCACTGGTTCCTCCTCCCGGTCTTCCCATTCCACTGGACCTGCCACGAGTGTTTGACAGAGATAAGTTATATTCCATGCAGGGTAATGAAACGCCAACAGTACTCCTCTGGGTGGAAAGGAATCTATAATCCAGTCTAGGACATTCTGCCTATTGCAAGAGCTCCTGGGGGAAAGGTGATAATTTGTTTCTGTGCATTCCAGAATAAAGATTATGTCTACAAGTAGCTGACTGTGACCCACAGCCAGATCCAGCCACAGGCTGCTGTGGACGGCCTGCGCCCTAAAGGCTTTCATCTGTTTAATAGCTGAAGAGGCATAAAGAATAGCTTTGCATGGAAAAACTTTAGTTAGATCAAATTTTAATGGCACTCAGCTGTGTCCTTTTCCTCCTGGGTCATCAAGGTCTGCTTGTGCCCCACAGCAGCAGACCTTAAAATGCTCCTTGTTCATCTCTTCACAGAAAAAGTGCCACCTCCTGAGGCATTCTAAGAAATTTTAATTTTGCATACATTGGGATAGTGTTACAAATTTTAGTTTGCCATGTGTTAGGATGATATCAGAGGATTCCACTGGGTTCTTTACCCCTCACTTAAAGTTAAGATTGAAAGAGCCATAAATAAAAATACAGGTGGCCCGTCACACTTCAATTTCAGATAAAAAGGAATCTGGTTATGTTCCATAAATTATGTTCAGATTATACATAAGCTAAACATTGTCTTTTTTTTTATTTAGGAAACTCAAGTTTACTGGACTCCTTGTGTTTTATCTGGTAACCCTAACGGAGACCATTCTGCTCATAAGCTGACCGCAGCTCACATTTGCAAGCTTAGTTCCAGGTAAATCTTTTTTACCACCGTCTCGAATGCCGTTTTCAGTAGCCAAGCTGACCTGTTTGCTAGGGTTTGTGCGTGGCTCTGCTTTTGTTTCCAAAACATCCATCTAAGCAGAAACTTCCATTTTGAGGAAGCCTCAAATCCTTCCTCTCCCTGGCTGCGCCCTAGTTTACTATTTATTTTCTTAGGAGAATTTTGCAGTTTGCATGTCTTTAGGTTTCTTCCCTACACTCCTCTCGCGGGCTGATGAGGACATGGGGCTTTGGAGCTGCCGGAAGTGAAGAACAGCGACTCCCTGCCTGGTTCTGTGACCTCAGCAGGTTCTTCCTACTGGGGGCTGAGGTTCCTGCCTGTGCACAGAGGGTGCTATGGGATGGGACCTGCATGTAACTGTGCCTAAGGCACTGACCAAGGCTCTGGCCACCCAAGGACAGACAGTGAGGCTGAGAAGAGAGCTGCAGGAAGTGGCGCCTTCCACCGAGATGGTGCTGAGTGTTTACTAAAGGAAGGTGCTCGAGCTGGTTTCAGTGCTAACACCGTTACAGCATTGGTGCCTGTGCTGTGCAGGTAACTGGTGGTTCTGCTTCACGATACAGAGCCAACTTCGAGGTGACTCAACGACACATGCTTGGAACTGATCAGAGATTCTGAGAGAATCAATACCTAAAGAACAAATGAAATTTTAAAAAAGGGGGAGTCTGCCTTCCTAAGCATCACAGTTGACTACATGGTTACAGGCCCAGGAGTATGGGGTGCCGTGCCAGAGCTCCGGACTGGGGAGAGGGTCCGAGCAGAGTCTGAAATCGGACCCCAGGCGAGGGAGCCTACCCTGACGGAAGAGGCAGTCAAATCCGATCAAGGAAGCATCATCTAACAAGCAGGGACAGGACAGTGTAGTTACCTATCCATTTAGGAACTCATGTAATAAAAGACTTAAGATGTCAATATGATTAGTGGGAAATACAGAAAAACATTTGTTTACTATTAGGAGGGAGAGGCTTTGTAAACCGGATGATGATTATGAAACCACATGAGAAATACACATCTGACATAAATACAAAAAAATCTATTTACATAGCATATACCTTAAACTAAATCCAAATATCAACAATATGCCTAATATGCAAAGAAAGTCAATTAAGAAGAAAAAAAACCAAGTAAGAGAGCAACATGAACAAAAGGTGAAAGAGCTTAAACCTTAGAATCAGAAATATAAGTTAGCTAGAAATGTTTGGTCTCATTAGTACAATGGCATTCAAAGGAGACTCAAGGCCACCTGTCATCTCTCAGATACACAAGTGACAAGGAGCCCCTTGTACCTGAAATAGTGTAAATTACTAAAACTTTTGGAAAAATAGGTATTAAAATTAAAAGCGTCATGTCCTTTATCTAGTAAATCCATTTTAGAGAATCCACTCTGTGGCAAACGTGATCTTCCTGACATCTTCTGTACCTTTAACTACACAGATAAATATCTCATTACTGAGGAAAGTTTTGCAAGAGCCTCAGCGCACTGCTTACTGTGGCAAGAGTCCGGAAGCAGCCTTTCTGTCCATTAAGGATGAAAGGAATGAATAAATTATGCATATCTGTATTATGGAATCTTTTGCAGCTATTAAAAATGATATAGTTTCATGCATTTTTAATTGGAGAAATGTTCATGATATGTTGTTAATGAAAGTACAAGAGTAATTCATAAGCATGAACTCATTTTGAAAAGTAAACAAACAAATGACATGTTCAGAAAAGGCTGAAATAAACAGAAAAGGGTGACAGCCATTGTCAGCCTGCTCCCTTCAAGGCCGGTGGTGCTAAGATCCCTCCCACCCCAGGGGTGTGGGCAGAGCTTCTGTCTGGGTCTCTTCTCCAAGGCTTCCTACAGTGGAGTATTTTGTTTCTTCACACAAATAAAAATCTAATTAAAGTCTCCAATAGATGTCGGGGAAAGGAAGGAAAAAAGAAAAGAGTTTTTTGCATTAAAATTACATTATAAATTAAAATTTTCTTTTTATTTGTTGACTGCCTTTTGAATTTCACAAGGAATCTATGATGAGTTTTCTTTGTAAAAAATAAAAAAAATATGGAAGACAGGACTCAAGTTTCCTTTAATCAGACCACTTAATCTCCATCCTACTACTGTGGTTAATATGCTAAGTATTCTTCCAGATCTTTCTTTTGCATTTAATCATTATCATACTCACCCATTAACAATGCAAACTATCTCAGGGGAACTAGGTCTCCTTTGTTTCATTAATGACTTCATTCTCTGCAGCCATTTTAGATAGCGTTTTTTTTTCACTTAGTAATCTGCTGGGATTCCAGCAGATTCTCCATGCCAATTCAGAGCCATCTACACCACTTTTAAACTACCAAACAGCATTCCATAATATACTGGCGACGATTCATTCATTATCCTCCTTTATATGGACATTTAGGATGTTTCCCCAGTGTTGTTATTAACAAAGAGGTCTGACGGGTATTCCTAGACGCGTGGGTGTGTGCACACTACGAGGGTGAGGACTGCTTCAGCTACGCCGCACACCTAGGAGTGGGTTGGTCTCCCACAGGACACACACATGTGAGCGGGTGTGGAATACGCTCTCTGCTTTAGCTCTGCACCTCTGCACCTCTTTGTGGTGCATGCAAGCACCTTGCTTTTAGCAGCTCAGGAGCAGCACTCAGGAAATGCTTAGGCTCTTGCCAACCCACCAGGTAAAAATTTAGTTTGTGCTTCTTGGATTACTAGTGAGACTGACCATTTATTTTTTTCGGGTCTGTGAATTATTTTTCATATCCTTTTATTTATTGGGTTCACCTTTTCTCTTGATTTTCAGTTCTTAGCAGTCTCCAAATACTAAATCTTAGTGTAACATACATAGAGTGAAAATATACCGTGCGCACCTCCATTCTGCTCCTGGTGATCACTGCTGAGGTCTGGAGCACCTCTTCCCTAGTGTCTATTCCTATGTGGCACAGTGCTGAATTTGCTGCTGGTTTGAGACCAGGAGACAAAGACGATGCACAGACTAGGGCAGGGACCTGAGTCACCTAAAGGCCAGGGCCAGGGTAACCGGGACAAACCTCAGGAAGTTGGAGCCCAGGGGCAAAGGATCAATAAAATCTGTCGAGGACAGGAACATTTGGCCACTGCATATGTTCATTCGCACATCTGCCATGCTTGGAAGCAGCAGCAGAGGACACTCAACAACAAACTGGTCCGTTTGCACACTCAAAATGAACGTGCGCCCCTAGGCTAGGGTTCCTGGGGTCCTCCCTGGGAACCCCCTCAAGCAGTGAGGACTGTTCTTTGCTCTTTCCAGGAAGGCACACCCATTTCACTCCCCTCTGTAGTGGTCCTGTCATCTTTCTCTGGCCCCAGCCCTGCACTCTGCTCCCATGTGCACTTTCTCTTTTTCTGGTTCAATTTGCCAAAGGTTCACTTTTCTCATTGATTTTCTCCCCCACGTCTAGCTTTTAGCTTAATGATCAAAGGCTTTTTCTTGTATTCTTTTTTCATTACTTAGTATTACCTAAAAGTTACCTTTTTTTCCCCCTTCTATTTTCTTTGGGTTAATATTGCTTGTCTCTTTTCTTGCCACTTTATAATATTTATCTCAATTTAAGTTTCAGCATTAATCTATCCCAAGTGCTACCTGTGAGCAAGGAAGGACAAGTAGAACTCTGGGCACTCTGTGGAATCTAAAGCATCACCCCTGGAAACCCCTGTCCCTCCCACCCTGCTGTGCCCCCAGCAGTAGGCAGAGACACTCACCCTCCCCAGACCCTCTTCTCTTGCGTTTCTGCTCTTCTCTTGCAGACTTTTTCTTCTCCTTGCGCCTCTGTCTGAGTGCTGTCTTAGGATCAGTAATCCAGGCTTGATACACAAACTGCAGGAAGAAAGTTCAATTACTTTCTGGCTTTTTAATAATTTGCAATCAAAAGGAGAGGGACCAATTGGAGTTTTCTAAGTTTAGGGACTCTTGTTTTTTTGCTCCCAACACCCCCAAACCCTCCTTCATCTCCAGATGTTGGGCTGACCCATGCTGTTTTCGTCATCCTAAGATTTAATATGAAAACAGATGCTGTGAGAATCTGGTATCACAGAAGATTCCACTATCATTTGGTACCACAGATGATCATGATAGGAACTTTGGGAATATACAAACCCCTCCCCCCAATCCTAAATCCCACCACCTCTGCCAGACTTGATGGTTGATTCTTTTATTCTGCGCCCAACAGGAGTAGATGGAAGCCTCATTAAGGTGGTCAGAATGGATTCTCCCATCACCAACAGACTGAGCCCCAAACAAGACAATAGCTTTCATATTCACTTTGGGAAGCAGTTTTGCACATTTGATACTCTCCTGTGTGGATAACAGCTATTACCAGCAACTTGAGAAAGGTCTTTGCAAGTGATTAGTGTTTTGAGAGGAGAAATGGTATAGAGTCCAGGACAGTATGGAAGGAAAACCATGGTGTTTTGCTTGTCTTTCGTCATTTGAGTTTAAAAGTGAAAACAGTTGCAGTAATGTATTGCAACCGATACCCAGCAGAGGACAGTCCCACACAACCCGCCCACCTCATCTCCAGAGCCATGCAGAAGGAAAAGGAGAACCCCAAAGCCAGGCAGGCATGCCCCCATGCACCCCACACACCTGGGTCTCAGGGAAGCTGGCTTTTCAGTATAAAGGTACAGTGAAATGAATGCTTTCTGGGGACTCCTGTGAGCCCAGATATTTTCACTTTGTCCTACATTGGTTTCAGATTTTTGAAATCTTTGTAGAACACAGCATGAACAAACCATTGACCTTGTGGTACCAGTGGGAGGCAGAAGGGTCAGTGTTTCCATGTGTGAAATGTGAGGACCAAGGGCACCAGAAACACTGCTTTCCTTACTGGTGGAATCTGAATTTCTTGGGCAGTGAAGACAAACATAAATCTGTGTTTTTTTGGATAACAGATCCAATAGGCAGTGAATTTCAAATACAGAAAAACGTATGTAACAAACTTGAGAAAATGGACTGGATTTGAGCAAGGCCCACATAGACGAGAATTACACCAACTCTAAGGTTTAGCACCTCATAAAGCAAACTTCCTTCAGCATGGTGTGGTGGTTTTAAGAGTTTGCACTCCTAAATGTGAGAAATTTCAGGTTTTAAGGGGAACATATGACAACATTTCCTTTAAAAAACTGTTACTATGATGTTTTAGATAATGCAAGACTCCCCAAAATAAAAAAATCAGAAGGCCATTAGGATTTATGAACATCACGTATGTAGAATTGGAGAGATTCTTTTGCTCTGAAGAAAAAGCCAACTGAGAAGAGAGGTAGGGAGCGGGAGGCTGCCTGGGGTGGAGCGCAGAGCCCTGCAGATGGCAGAGCCACCGCTGCTGGGACAGGAGACCGGATGCTGGGCCCCTCAGTGAGGACACCTCCTGCCCCTCACTGACTATGGGGCTTAGATTGGGCAAATGGCAGGGGAGTAGGAGGAGGAACTGAAACCTGTGGCAATTCCATATTTGTAGGTAAATCATCTAACATTGAGGTCTGCAAACACAAACGCTTGGAGACTGGGGCAGGCAAGATTCCCCCAGAATGCCCTTGTTGTTCCAGGGCAGCTCTCACTGCCATCCAAGTGGACAGGCCCGCCAGGGCACTTGGGCACTGAGGCTGCCTGCTGGGGCACTCAGGCACTGAAGCTGCCTACCATGGTGGAAAAATACTCAGAAACATACGTAGAAGACTTTGGGGGTCTCCAAGTGAACCCCACCGGTAGTGTACCTGAATTTATCTTAACTTTTATTCAAATGAATTTACCTTCAATTTTATTGTGCATATTTTATCATGCATATTAGAGGAAAATGGGGTTAATTTTCACTCAGCTCTTACTATGCAAAAATGTGTGTATTTTCTAAAAGAGGGAGAGTTCAGCTGAAGTGGGGATCTCTCCCCAAAATAAGGGAGGGTTTGTAGCCTGTGCTATATTTCCAGCATGATCCACCACCTTCTTCATGCTGTGTGTGTTAGATTAACTAATGGTTGAGAGGTAAAACGGGGGGTTGTAATCTTTCACCTAAATAAAATTTTAAATAGGAATTGGGTCCTATGGTCACTACCCGAGGGAAAGGATTTCTTGGGAATCAGAGCAGTGACAAATAGCTAAGAGTCGCCTCCTGGCAGCTGATAAACAGAAGGGGGCTGGAGGGCGGGACTTGGCGACTTGGGGTACAGCTGGGGATGGGCAACACTTGGGACTGGGCTGTGAGGTCAGAGCCTGCACTTAGGTAGGTGTCAGAGGCCCTGGCCTCTGCTGCGTCCTCACCACTGAGTTTCAGCACTAAGTGTGGGAGGAAGGGCTTCTGTGAAACACAAGGGCTTTCATTTGTTGTCTGATGTGTTCAGTGATGACGGTGACTTCTCATGGGCACAAGACGACTCAACTGGTAACCATTCAACAGTGTGTTCAACAGCACGGCTCAGAGCCCGTGGGACAGGACACTGGGAAGGGAGGCAACTGAGGGCAACGAGAGGGGATGGAGCCAAAGGAGTCAGTCTTTTATGAGTTCACCTGGAATTTCACCAGCTTTCTGAGAGGAATTACCACGTGTTTTCCTCATCATTACTGAGCATGCAGCTAGCCGTGACCCTTCTGACATGAGATGTGACGTAAACACAGCTATGCGGAGGACAGAGAGTACACAGTATCTGCATGTTCCTGTCCTAGTCCCCATGGCCTCTGGTGTCAGCTTAACAGCAAGAATCAAATCACAGCACTCTCGCTTATAAAATCTCATATTGAAGACTTTTCTTCCGATTTTGCACCCTTTTAGCTCCTCCATGGCAGGACGCATAGAACAGAGAAAATGCAGACGTGAGAATGTGTTTGTCTAAAGTTCTACGGGGCAGAGTCACGCACTACACATCAGGAAAACATGAAATACCTTGGCAGCTCTGATTAAATACTGGAGAATAGTTTTGGGAAGTTTAATGACAGACTTTGGCAAGGCTAAAATGGCTGACGCAAACTTCCCAATAGCTCTCTACAAAGAAGGACAAAGCGAGAGTAATTAGTAGAAAAAACAAACATTGATCACGTCATACACGATGTCACATGAGTTTGTACGATTAACATCAACGAGGTTAAAACATGCCAGGCACTGCAGCCAGGGGAGGCCGTGCTCCACCTGTGAGGGACAAGGACGTCAATCAATGCGGGAGAGAAGGTGGCGCCCAAGGGGCAACGGTTAGAGTCACGCTCACGAGGAGAAGAAAATCAAGTCATTAGTATTTGCAGGCCGGCTGCGCACATGCACATGGACGCGGTCACCAAGACACCCACAAGGAGCAAGAGAGACGGCAGAGATCAGGGGATCCCCATGGAGGAGTTAGGTCTTCCATATCAGCAGGAAGACACAGGTGGCTGGAACCTGCCCGCCAAAGAAGACCTGGCCAGCAAAGCTGAAAAGAACAGAACGGGGCCAGACATCATCGTGGTTACTCCGATCCCTTCTCCAGTCTTGAGCAGTACAGCGCAAACCGATTCCTAAAACCCGAAGCAACGGTTAAAACATCTTTTGTATCAAAGTGGAGCAAGTACCGCCTTTTCATAGTCAGCGGTTCCACATACCGACCCCCCAAGTTCACTCAAGCAGCCCAAAGCAACGCCATAGACGTTTTCTTCATCTCCTGCTTGCAACAAAAATAAAGTTCACCCAATGAAGCTTTATTTTTTTTTAGGAAGCATCAGCAAGTGTTTCGATGCAAGGGAATGAAGATCTGACCTGGACACAGTCCTGGACAGCAGCAGTGGTGGTGCTGTGGCCCCAGCACTCTGCAGTTTCACAAGAAACCCTGAGGGCTGTGACACCCCTGTGGCCTGTGGCCTGCGGCCGAGGTCTGGGGATGGGAAAACAGCTGGCGCAGGCAGGACTCTCCTGCCCCTGCCTACCTGGAATGCTGACTTTCTTGGGGGCTCCTCGTCCTCCTTCTTCAGCTCTTCCTCTTCCTCTTCTTCGCTATCCGTTTCAAACAAATAATAATCTCCACTCCTGACCACTAAGCAAAACAGAATATTTACTTACTTTTTGAAAGGGAGATGAAATAACTGGGGAATCTTCATGAAATTCCCCCTACAGCTATACAAATGGACCATAAAAGGATCACAGCAAGAAATGTTAGCAGGGCAGAAAACAGGAGACGAAGAGAACCCTTTGTGGGCCTGTGCCGCGTGGCGTTGGCATGGCTGGGTCTGCAGGGCATGAGGCCGGTCTCGCACAGACAGCACGGCCACTGTAGAGCTGAGTTGGCGACCCCGCCCTTCTCTGTTGTAAATCAGCTCTTCTGGGTCAGCTCAGCTCTGCAGCAGCCGGTTTCCTGGCCAACACGGCCCACAGGATGGACAGCCACCATTTCGCCATCAGCCAGGGTGCCTGTTGAGACGAGGCCAGAGTGAAGTGGAGGAGCTGGCATCATCTGCCACAGAGGAGCCGATCAGGATGATTCGGGACCGAGACTGGTGCCACCAATCATCCACTTCACTCGGTACCGTGCAGACCTGGCTTCTCCACATGGACACGAGACAGCACACAGAGGACAGGACATTCAGAAGAGTGAAAAAAGAAAAGAAAGGAAAAGAAAAGAAAAGTCACACACACATTGCCATGGGAGGAAACACGTAGACGACTGGACACTGAAGACAAAACGAAACATAACAACACCTCTAGGACCACTGCTCTGGCTGCTTCTGCACTCAACCACAACAGAGGGGACCACAAGGCGGCCCACGCAGCTCAGCGCTGCAGGCTTCCGGGCAGCACGTCCCTCCCAAGCTCAGCAGGGCCTAGGGAGTACTCTGCTGGCCCGGGCAGAAGCACTCAGAGCGGGCGTCTCTTCCTGGCCTGACCCTTTCCCTGCGGGAACGCCGCTCCTGCGCTAAGAGAGGCAGCGGGAGTGCCCAGAGGTGGAAAGAAACTTAGAGTCAATCTCTGTCAGCTTGGTGAGCATCTTAGGTTTATCAGAGAAAAGAGACCCAGCACATACATTTCTGATGCTACAAGAGCTGCATCATCACTTGTGAAAACATTTGTATTTCCCAGTTCCGCCTGGGTTTGCATATGCCGAGGCATCTTTGGGGTGACATCATGGGACATCTCATGAGGTCTTTTGCGCTCAGACTTCACAAGGTAATGGAAAACCTTGGCTTGTTTAGAATTAGTTGTTTGCATATCACTGAACACAGTCAGAAGTCAAATAATTTTGCCCATGGTTTCACACGAGTCTGAAGCCTCCTTTCTTGAGGGTGCAGAGGGAATGAATTGGGCCTTATATCCTTGAACAGAGAAGCACTGTACTTTGATATTTTTACTTTGGAGAAAAAAACAGACCCGGAGTACCGGGTCCAGGCCTGAGGAAACAAATGCAATACAACATAAGAATAAGCAAGAACAAACTAAAGTTACAGCGTTACGCTGGACAGTGAGGAGGACAGTAAAGGCAATGTCCACACAGAAGCCGAGAGATGGCAGGGAGGTCTGGGGACTGTATTTCATGTGGTCATTTAGGAAACACATAGGGCTTAGTAAGTGGAACATTTGACCCTCATTATAGGCACTAAACTCAACAACAGCTAATGCTGTGTTCAATCACACCTTCTGGAACGTTCACTCACACGGGTGAGCCAGGGTGCTGTCCACTGGAGGCACTGACAGCATGGACTGGATCATGAGCAACGACTCTAATTTGCTACGTGCACACTGGCACATTAATCAAAGAAGGGAATGTTACAGTATCATCTTATTCTTTATAAAGTGTTATTGAAACACTGAGAAATAACAGTGTCATCTGCTAATAATGAGGAGGAAAGCCTTTCCAGGTACATTTGCTGCCTGCAGCCCCTGTGCACCCACAGTGTGGTACTCATGGGGTTGCCGAGCCCCTTGGAGTGGAACATCCCACCACTGGCATTCTCAGACCTTTGGCCTGATATTTCAGACATCTGCCAGCGGAAGGAAGCTCAGCATCGACGCAGGCAGCACTGAGTCGGCGTGAGATGTCCACTTTGGGAGGAAGGCATCATTGAACAGCAATAATGCAAGCACATGTGTGCATACAGGTATGGAAGGAGGAGACGAGGCCCCCAGGCCACACCAGGGACATCACTAACATGGTAACTGCAGGAGGTAGTGCACAGATTTGCATGCTGGTATTCTAACCACTCTTTCACTCTCGTCTTTGAGAAATCGATCTTTGAAAGTCCAGTTACTCAACAGGATAGAAGAAGGGCTTTGAATAAAATTCTTCCAGATCTAGAGACAAGTTCTGAAACTCATCAAAGACTAACAAATAAATGACTTGCTTGTTTTCTTTTGTTCCTCTCAAGCTTTGTAGAAAAATTTAACATTGCAGTCAAAATAGGATTCCAGACCATGAACCACACATATCCCTGCATTATTGCCCACAAGATGGTAACCAGGCACATTTAGTTTAATACCAGTCATCAGGAAATTGGTATAATGAGGGTGAAATGAATGTGAACACTCTAACACCAATAACCTTCACAGGAAGCTCTTCAAATTATTACTGCTGGTAAGATGATTACCAAAGACCATATCCAATTCCTTCAAAAATGCAATGCATGGACAAGAGAGGAGAGACAACCGCAGTGGTCACGGAGGGACTTCCCCCTAGCAGAAGGGATGGAACATTCAATACAACAAGGTTCTGAAGTGGATAGGTCTCTCTAAATGAGCAGAGGTCCTTTAACAAAAGAAAGGTAGGCACGGTTTACTTGTGACTTGATAGAAAAAGCACCGGCACTCTGCCTGGTCAGACGGTCAGCAGGACTCACCCACCCACCATGGACAGGCGAGCGCCGGCTCCCAGGCTCCCACTCTGAATGAAACAGGACTCTTCATACCTCACTGCAATTTTCATATTGCCGAATTCAACCCTGAGGGTCCAGTGTGTTTCCAGAAATAGTATCAAATTTCAAATACTGCCTCATTAAAGTAGCTTGCCGAGTTTTAGAAAATGACTTCTGGGTTGAGAGAGGCCAATGCAAGATGCATGTGGCACTAAGAATTAGGTGCAGGAGAAAATACAGAATTGCTTGATTTTCTTCCGATTCTGAAGCTCCTACAGATTGAGTCCTTCCTGGCGCTGCTCCTCACCTGAGTAGGTGAACTACAGTGCAGGCCACGCAGTGTGCACAGAAAAGACTGAAGGCATAGTGAGTGGCCTGACAGCAGTGATTCTTCAGGCTTCTAACACACTGCGGGACGGCCAGGTGGTGACTGTATCCACTGTAAGACCACTGGCCAAGAGGGATCGAGTCTTGGTTAGCACAACAAAAACAACCATGATTCCTTACTCATGTGTTTAGGGTCTGGGCAGAAATGCACTACATTCCAAGTGGCTAAAAGGCCCAGAATTTCTAGTTTTTACATTTATCACTGTTTAGCACATGCTAGGCATGGGTGTATGGAGTGTGGCTTTAGAGCCATTTGAGATGGCACAGGAGATTAATTGAGAAGGTATATGCATCTTTATACTTAAGATAGTGCCATAACCCTTCAAATGCAAATAATGTCAAAGCTCTGGGAAGGAGAGTTAATGCCTTCTCGAGGGTTACAGAGGCTTGAACAAAACACACACCCTTGAATTGTAGTTTGAGGCGAGCCCACAGTCATTTTTAATAAGGAGCTTTAGCCATGTAACAAATGCAAGCAGAGTTCTGGATCTCAGAGTTGGATCATGTCAGAGTCAATTGTTCTTTGCTTTGTGAGTTCAGGAGTCTGTCAGCCACATGATTGGCTTCTCTGCAGGAGCTGACCCTGGGCCAGGTACCCATTGGCTGGCAATTTTCCTACACATTAACCCCTATCAAGTCACAAGGCTCAAACCATGCATGGTACACACAGGTCATGGGCGCCTGAATTCTGGTCAAGGATATAAGGGTTAGTCGGTGAGATTGGAGAGGATCGAGAGAACCTACTGGAAGCATGATCGACCCAAGGCCGCCACCACTGCTTTTTTTTGCCCTTGGCTTTCTGTTTGTCTGCTTCTCCTAAAATGAAATACGTCCAAATATTAATTCTCATAAAGTGAGCAAACATGTTCTGAAAACTATGCTTTAACAACTCAATTGTCAAATCTAGGTAAATTGCAAAACTCTATCAGAGGTCAGGAAAAGGAATTCTATGAAATCTGAAAGCATACATGGACTAAAACTGGCTCATGAGATAAACATGACTATTCTTTAACAGTATGCTACATATTCACTTTTTTCCTAGGAACTGAGGGCATATAAATACAAGAAAAGGGATGTTGAAATGCACCTCACATTGAAGTTTCCATTAAATTAACAGAAGAGCTTGCTTAAATTTAATAAAACTATTCAGTGCCAAATAATTTGTAAAAATATATAAATTACAATAATTAGAAATTTTTCTTGTGATTGATTTAATGAATGGTTGAAAAGTGTAACTTTACTGGTGACAAACAGGTGCACTGGAAAGCTATCATGTGCTGTTTCTGTATTCCCCTTAAACAGGAGAGCATGCACACTTCTATAAAAAGGCTTTTAAAATTTCAACTGGATATAATAAATCTATAATTACACATAACATATATATTGAACACTAAATTTTATCGAAACAGGCTATAACTGATACTTTATTAATATTCAGGTGCCACATAATGCATGAATATCTAGTTTTTGTATAAAAGTTACAGAAATAGAAAGTGGCATATTGGAAATATCTTCCTTAAAAGAACAAAGTAAGCAAAATCATGCCAATTTTCTCCATGAGCACATGTCTACGAGGTAGAGGGAAGCTGTGCGGCCCTTAGGGGCATCTTGCCAAACAGTGAATACTTATAAACCCATTCACTCATCCAGTATGTACCTTATGGGACAAATTCATCTCATTCAAAATGGAAAGGGGCAACTGCCTGTGTTAAAAAATAATATCACCAACACTGGCAGAATGAGAAGTACGGCTATCCTACAGCCCTACCGAGCATCATGCTACCGTTCAGCAGCAAGGTGCTGGAATAAGAAGAAAATGTCTTGACGTACTGTCGTCATCCTCTTCGGAAAGCTTCTGGGTGTCCCGGCCTTCCTCCGCCTCCTGGGTCAAGCTCAGCATCCTCTCCTTACCCTTTTTGTACTTCTGCTGCCTCGCCTTGATGCGATCCATCCTGGAACACAAAGCAGTGGGAATAAGGCCAGGTGAGCACGCACAGCCTCCCGATGCTGGGACCTGGACTTCATGCCTTTATGTGAGCACCTAAAATCCTGGAGGAAGTTCTCAGCAACTGGGAAACAACTGCCTACTAGCAACAGTGTCTCCTCACATCGCACAGCTTAATCTGCATTCATTCACAGGTGCTAGAGTGCTAACGGGGTTTGCAGCCACGGTGCTGAGGGTTGGCGTGCACCTGAGGCATGACCATGCCGAGTATCAGGACCAGTCTAATGCTCCACGCTCCAAAACACAAGTCCTTTACTCTTCTGAGTTTTGCGTTCTTAAATAAATGGAAAATCAGCAAGGTGAGAGAAACGAGAAACTCCTCGTCCTTAACATAGGTTCAAACTTGCTATTGCTGTAGGCTTGCTTTAGATGGTGACCTACACATAACGACAGCTGTGCCACACTGCATTTGCATTATATATATATGCGATCCATATATAATGTGTTGAAAAAAATAACTATGCCACGGGAAGGGTCTAATGTGTAAGAAGCAATGTTTCTGCTTGGAGGGAGAAAGCCAGTAAAGGAGGTCGAGAGAGTGAAGCTTTCTCCCAAACTCAGGGAAGCTTCCTGGGGGTCACGGGTGCCCAGACACCGCAAGTCTTTAGAAATTGCCATCTCTCTAGGAGGAGTCTCCTCAGTGCACTGTGCGACTCTCCCGAGTAGAGTCCTTCTGTCCCTGACCCGTACAGACTGGCGTGGTGGCAGAGCTCTGCGGCGTCCACCGGATGGAGGCCGTGGCATAGGGCTCTAGGCCTCTAGCACTGGAAGGGAGCTGCTTCCTCCAGGGGACTGGATTGTATTTCTTCTAAAGATGCTTGCCAGCGGCCCGCAGTCAGCTCCCTAGCCCAGACACCCGGTGCTCCCAGTGCTTGGATGTGGGGATGCCATCCTGCTCTTAGCTGGCTTCATGTTAACGATAATCCCATGGGAGACATGCAAGGCCTAATTTCAGCACAGGAACCTGATGTCCCGAGCACTGGCGTGACTGCCGCTGGCTCCTGAGTTGGTCTGAGGGAGGATTCGCTGCTGGTCCTGTCTGTAAGGCCCCTTCCTGCACCCGGAGCTGCCCTGCTAAGCTGCCTCTCAGCTCAGGGCGGGGCCTGGCAGCCCCAGCACCAGAGCAAATGCCAGGCTTCAGGCTCTGATACAGGCAGACCCTGCAGGCGCTGAGGCTCCCTGTAAGCGGAGAGGCCAGCATTTGGCCCAGAAGCCAGAACAGGAAGGAGGGCAAGAGAACAAAGCATCCTTACTGTCTCTTCAGCTGGTCCATGGACTTTTTCTCCTCCTCGATTCTTGCTTTTACAGCTTTTACAATGGTGGCCTGGAAAAGTTCCGCCCCTCTACAAGGAAATGGGAAGCACAGAACAAATTAGTGTCCTGGTCACCCTCGTCTTCCAGACACAGGAAGGGCAGTGCAGTCAGGGGTCCTGGCCAGCCCTTCCGATGCCTTTCCTGTGGATGCCAGGGTGGGGAACATGTGAGGCCACGAGTCTCCTCGAATGTGTCTCCAAAAGGTCCCACTTCATGTGCACTTGCAGTCACTCACCTGACCTCCCTAGGGCTGTGAAGCTGGCGAAGGCTGAGTGCTTACACAGGAAAGGGGGTGTGCAGACTGGCTCCTTCATGGGGTTGGGGGCCCAGGTCTGCTCTGTCTCAGGACTCTCTTCTCTCTCTGGTTCTCGCCCTTGGGTCGCTCTGTCCCTCTGTCCCTCTCCTTTCTCAACCAGCCGGAAGTGTCCTCCTGACCTCCTGGGCCTGGGTCACACTCTCAAGGCTGTCCTGGCTGCCGCAGCCATACTACCATGCTGGCCCTGCCCGAGGAGTGCCCTCTGTCTGACAGGGGAGTGGGTCCCGAGAGCCGTCCTGGACCCCTCGGCTTTCTCGCAGCTCGGCTGCACGCACCACTGTGCCCTAAAGTTTCGGGTTCTGCTGCACAAGGGAGCTTTTCAATCCTCCCAAGGCCAGGCAGACCCAGGACTGTCTGCAGGAGGCCAAGTCCTGCGCTTCGGCCTGCTCTTCCCGGCCAAGGTCCCTTTCCCTGGGGACAGCAGAGCAGACCACTCTCCCAGTGCACCTGCTGGGTCCCTTCCCACCTGCGGCCTCCCTCCTGCCTCTCACACCCTTCCCAGGCCTGGGTCCTGACCCACGCGTGTGAGCGTGCTCAGTTCTCACTGACCTTGGTGCGGGCAGAACCCAGGCCACATGCGACTCCCGGGTGCGGCCTGGGCTCCCACCGCATGGTGGAAGGGGCGCCCTGGCTTTGCTTCTCTGTCTGCTGGCTGTGTGGTCCTGGAAGGCTGGGCCCCTGCTTCTCCCCCTTGATGACCATATGGCTGGCACCCGGAGTGCTTACTGCCACAATGCTGTTACTGAAAGTGGGCTCTTGGGATTTGTATAGTGAAACCTTCATGCCCAAGGCAGTAGGGTCAGCATCGGCGAAGGGCAGGTAAGGCATGAGTACCCCGATAAAAATGGCCCATGAAACTGGCTGTGGTGGCATAAGCCTATGATCCCAAGCCATCTGGGAGGCAGAGGCAGGAAGTCTGCAACTTTAGGCCCAGCTTGGATAATTTCAGTGACTTAGAAAAACCCTGTTTAAAAATAAAAAGTCAAAAAGAGGTGAGGGTGCAGCTCAGTGAAAAGGCCCTGTATTCAATCTGAAAAGAGAAAAAAATACTAACAATGGCCTAAGGGGTCTCTTCTGCTTTAGGCAGAAGAGGACAAGGTGAGAGGAGCGGTTTGTAGGCAAGGGTGCCCTGTGTGCCCTGTGACCGCATGGGGGAGTGAGCTGGAGAAGGGCAACCGGGCCCTACGGGGCTCCCCCTGGCTTGGCATCCTTTACCGAGGACACAGCTCTCTACCAAGCCCGAGCTCTTCTCCAAACCAAAGCCACCGTCCTGCCGAGACAGGAAGGGTATACTTTCTCAACAATCCAGACACCTCTGGGGAAGGACCCTGCCTCCTACGATGGCCAAGACCCTAAGGGCCAAACATTTCAGAGGAGAGAGTGGTACAAAAAGAGACACCGGCCAAGAGGCATAAAGGTCACTACTGGCCTGAGACACTGAGCCCTGCTCGGCAGAGGACGTCCTGGAGTCTGAATTACAATGGTGGCGCATAGCAGGACCAATTCGTAAGTGACACAAAGTCATCATCTATGCGTAACGAGGACCGAGGCTGCACAGGCCCGCAGATTAAACATGGGTTCCTGTTTGCCCTCTCCATGTGGCCAAAGGCAGGTAATGAGGTCAAGGTGGCCCTCAAACAAAAGGACTTTGAAGTAAGCATTCCTGGAGGGGAAAGGGGTCAGCTCTGAGCACAGATGCAGTGTTTAAACCACAGAGGGACAGCAGTAGTGACCCATCACCCAACCTCTTGGCCTGGGCAAGCTCCACTCATCCCAGAGCTTTGCGCACAGCCCTGTGCCCTGCTGTGCATTCTCTTCTGAGGAATGTCCATGCAGATTATTTGCCCCTTTCAAACATGGGACTGCTTCCTCCTAGAAGTTTCCAGAGTACCTCAGACCAGGGAGGAAATCACACACTACTGCTGTGTGTAAGATCTGGGAGCCCTAATGCTTCTTCCGCTGCCAGGGTGGGAGCGGGGTGATGGGGCAGAAGGAGAGGCTGCGGGCTTGCCCTGGGCTCTGTAACTCACCCGCCCGCCTTCCGCCTGCCAAGCTGTCCTGTGTTCTCTGCGAGCTGGCCGCACACAGGTCTGTCACTGCTCTGTGTCAGACCTTACGCGCCTGCCTGCTGCTAGGTCCCTCTGGACTGGTTCTCCCAGAATTCCTCAGTCCCTCTCCCCGCTCCTGGGTTAAGCTCAGGCACTGTTCTTCTCGCAGGCCATTTCCCCAGGGAGCCCTGGGTTCCCCGCTGACCCACCTGGATGCCAGGATCTGGGACGCTTTTATGTCAGCCACGACGTGCAGGAAGTAGTAGCTCATGAACACCCTTCGCTGCAGCAGGAGGAAGGCGAAGCAGATGCTGTCCCAGATGATGCCCGCCTCCCCGCTGGGCAGTTTGCAGTTCGAGTCGTCAGAAGCTGTGGACGGGTGGGACACTGAAGTGAGGATCCCTCCCTCGTGGGTTGAGGACATGTCCTGCAGCACTGTGACATACCTCACAACTCTCGGGTTGGTTTGCTTATAAACCCAGCCACCACGAGTGCAGCACCAACCTGGGCTCCTGGGCTAACCAGCCCCAGGGTGGGCTCTCAGCAGGAAGAATCAGATGCAGGGCAACACGGGGAGGGGGCATGGCTGGGCTAGGAGACACAATAGGGACGGCCCTGTGTCCCCACAGCCACCATGGAGACCACGCGTGACTGCAACCTGGGTCTTGTCCCTTTCACCTTCATGGGTGGGGCACCTGGGATCTGCACTTCTCTCTCAAGCTTCTTGGGGCGCGAAGGGCCTAGCGGGCCCAGTGCCCAAGGACCCTAGATTCTGTTGGGAGCTTTGAGCAGCTCCACTCACAGAGCAAGGAGTGAGTTGAGCACTACCCCCAGCCCTTAGGTCCCCAGGGCCAGGGAAGGTTCTAGAAAATGGTCAGCAGTGCCTGAGAAGGGTCCTCTCGGGTCATGGATGATGTGTCCTCAGCGCACTGCAGTTTCGTGGCCTCTGCAGAGGGACAGGCTTGGTCTCCACTCTGATTTCTTCTCAATTGCTGCAGCCCAGCTTTTGCACAGAACAGCACAACTGCCTTCCCCAGCTGCCCTTCTGCTTCCTAACGCACAGCTCCTACTTACGCATTTTGTAGCCTTTCACGGTGCAGGCCAGGCTGAAGGCCTGGATCAACCAACAGCTGTTCTTCACCAGGGTCCCAATGTATCCACATGCACCTATCTGAAACACAAATGGGAAGGCAGGTTCTGGGGTGCTGCACCCAGGACACAGGTGCAGTGTCTCAGGGGCTCAACGTGGACGCGAGTTTGCACTTACGTCACCGTGAGGTCATGGGCCAGCAGTGTGGGAACAACGTGAGGGTCGGGAAGGTGAGGGAGGGGGCTTGTGTGAGCACTGCTGCGCTGTGGGACAAAGCCCACTCTGCAAGGGGTGGGATGCAAGCTCAGATTTCTTTCCTTAGAATTCTTTCCTTACAGGTCAAATGGAGGCGACCCCATCTCTCAGGAGGGTGCAGCTCCTGGGACAGTGACACAGCAGTTGGGTTTACTTCCAAAGCAGGGGTTACTCAGCATGGGGTCACAAACACACTCTTGTCCTTCCTGCCTCCTTGGTAGCCTTCCCAGGCACAGAGGGTCCTTTCCACTTGGCTCCCTAGTGAGCCTTCCATCTGTTTTCCTAGTGTCATGGGTTCACATAGCACCTCTTCCAGGAAGCTCCCCCCCAATTTACCTAGGCAGGATACTGGGTGTTCGCTTCTTCTCTCCCCTCCCTTTCTTTCCCTTTCCTTCTCTCCTTTTTTTTCTTTTCAGTTTCCTTCAGTGTTACGAATAATAAGTGCACAGTCAGCTTTTATGAGTAGGTGTGACTTTCCTTTGGGCCGGGGATTTAGCTCAGTGGCTTAAGCACCTGCCTGGCAAGTGCGAGGTCTAGGTCGTGAGTGTGTTCCTCGGTACAAAAAAAAAAAAAAAAAGAATGTGAGTTTCTTAAGGGCGAAACCTAAAGGGTGAAGGGAGGGATGGGAAGGGGAGGGGCAGGGAGTGGGTGCCGGGAGCAGCCTCCAGTAGTAGATCTCCCAACTTGAGACCAGCTTTGGAATGAAAGGCGCTCACTCGTCTATCTTTTATTTTGCTCTTTAAATTATTCACACTCTGGTTTTCTCAGAGTGAAGTCTGCAATAAACAAGCTTGTGGGTCTGACTTCTTTCACTCAGTATTATAACCGCAGGAAAGAGAGATGTTGGGATGAGAAGGGAAGAGCGCCCAGGCAGGGGTGCAGCGAGGGGGTGGAAGGAGCAGAGTCGGGGTGCAGTATGTGCTGTTCCCTGCCGACTCCCCCATGACAAGGGACTCTGCGGGCTGCAAGTGAGTACTAAAACATTGTCTTTAAAAATTAAAAGAATAAAAGAACAGAACCCCTTCCGCTGTGGGGCTCACACTCCGTTACAGCTTCAGTGCTACTCCCAGTGCAAACACAGGGCAGCAGGTCAGAGTGAGGACTTACAGGGGAAAGTCAGTCTTTCCTGGGCCCCCGACAAAGTAGTGTTCACGCTACGCAGACTCGAAGGCCTCCAGGCACAGAGGGACACGTGCAAAACCAGCCGCGTCATGGCACCGGGCCTCACACCCCGTCAGGGGTCAGGGCTGGCCAGGCTGGCAGGGGTTAATACCTGCGCTGTGGGAGGAGCGCTTCTACTGCAGGGCCCCAAGCCCGCTGATCGCCTATCCTATCCGAAGCACTGAGTGACTGCATGGTGTCCTCGGGCCTAACAGCTCGCTGTCCCCCCGGTGGTTGCCTGGGTGGGCAGCATGCTCTGCCCTCAGCGGAGGGGTGGCTCTGGCTCTACTGCCCATGGCACAGCACGGACGGATGTGTTGTCCCTTAGTCCTAATGGTCTCTGCCACTCGTCAGTGGGGAGCCTGTGCCCAAGGACCTCCCGTGTCCATCTGTGTCTCCAGAGACAAACACCTCGCTCCCTGCAGCCTCCTTCACCTCACCCGCAGCCCTGCACCTGCGGTTCTTTCTAGGCAAGAGTTGCTTTCTTTTTTCCTCAGTAGAAAATCTGGGGTATCAACCCCAGGCAAGTACTCCACCGCTGAGCTACATCCCAGCCCTTTTTATTTTACACTGAGCCAGGATCCCGCCACGATGCCCAGGCTATCACTGGGCTTGTGCTGCTCCTGACCCAGCCTCCCACATAGCTGGGATTACAGGTGTGTGACGGTGCTCTTGGGAATGTGACACAACTCTGCAAAGATTCGCTGACTCGGATGCAGGCCATCAAAGGGCCACCTCCAACACTTCCTAGGTGTGAAAGCAGGGGTTTTGATGATAACAGGCATTTCGGAATTGATTCCTGTGAGCACCCTTCTTTCACCCTGTGACCGTGGGGTGGCAGAAGTGTAGCAGGTGCTACGAGGCAAAACAAAGCCATGAACGGTCACTGGAACCCTGCGCTCGTAGTGTCTGTTCAGAGATTCTGCCGGGCACGCACACGAGGGGTGGGGGGCCGACCCGGCGCAAACCCGAGCCCGCAGCGCCTGGGGCCCTACCGACAGAATGTTCTTCATGGTGATCACGAAGACATTGTAGGCGATCAGCCAGTCCCAGTAGCGCAGGATGCTGCGGATGGGCTTCAGCAGCAGGTCCCCCCCGAAGAGCAGGAAGTAGAAGCAGGCCACCAGGTAGCCCATGCAGAAGATGCTGATCCTGGTGGTGCCCGTGATGAAGATGATGGTGAGGACGAACCAGAAGAGGTAGCTGAAGATGATCACCTTGGACATGTCCAAGTAGGACCTGGAACGAAGCACAGCCACAGAGCACAAATCCAGGAGGTTCTCCCCTAGGGAGCGAGGAGAAAGTGCTCGCCCTCTGCCGGGCTTTCCATGGATGCACCCAGGGGTCCCCTGAGCCCCACACTCGACTTTGGGAAGAGGGGTTTGGGGCCCCCTACCATGCCAGGGTTGGCACAGCACTTCTAGGGCTGGGAGCACAGCGGGCCAGCTCCTCCCCACCGGCTGCTTCTCTACCTTCCACTCGAGCACTCCAGGCTCCTCTTTAGAATTCCTTTATTCCTTTAATAGCGGTTTTACTGAGATAATTTTCAAAACATGAAATCTGCTCTTTTAAAAATATACAATTCAGTGGTTTTTGGGCTATTCACAAAGTAGGGCAATGTTTTCACTACCCAATTTTAAGGGTCTTTTTATCATCTCAAAAAGCACCTTCATCCTCATCAGTTTTCAGGCCCATTCTCCCCTCTTCTCAGGCCCTGGCAACCACTAATTTACTTCTTTCTTTATTTTACTGTAATACAAATAGATAGTAATAAAGAAAATGTTAACAAGTCCTCTTCTTACTTCTATGAACACATAAAATTTCCTACCAAATTAATTAGAGAATAATAATGGTTCATACACCATCACTCAGAATAGAGTCACAGAGAAACAAGACTTGCAAAAAGGGAACAAACAGGTAAGAGCACAAAACCTTCTCAATGAATTGAGAGAACCCTGTAGTATAAATGTAACAAATTAAGGTATGTGTTAAAACATTTTTGAAACAACAGAATAAATTGGGAATCACCTGGGCTTCTCCCTATTTCCTAGTCCTCTATCTTCTATTTTGATATTCATACATATGATATCAATATGCTCACACATTGAATTTTTCATGTAAGAGAAGCCTTGTGATATTTAAGCTTACGGGTCTAACTTATTTCACTTAACATTATGTTCCCAAATTGCATTCATCTGCCTACAAATGCCTCTCATGTATCTTTCCTTATGGCAGAGTAGCACTGCATTATGCTTAAATATCATAATTTAGGGGCCGGGGATATAACTCATTGGCACAGTGCCTGTCTGGCAAGTGCAAGGTCCTGAGTTTGATTCCTGCTACCAAAACAAAACAAAAACAAATGAACAACCCCCCCATAAAGGAAATAAAGAATATTTTCTTTATTCATTCATATGCTGATGGACATATAGGCCACTTCTGAGATTTCACTATTACAAACTGTGCTGCTATAAACCTGGGAATGCGTGTATCAGGTTTTAGTGTGTCACTGTAATACAACCATTTTTAACTCTTGGGGATAGGTGGGTCACATGGAATTTCTATGTTTAGTTTTTTGAGAAATCTCCACGCTGACTCCTGCAGTGCCTGTATAGTTTACATTCCCACCAACAATGTCGTACATTGCCTTTCCCCTGCAGCCTCACCAGCCTTTGTTACTATTCGATGTTTTGATGCTATTCATTCTCTCTGGGGTAAGATGGAATTTCAGTGTTGTTTTAATTCTCATTTCTTTAGTGGGCTACAGTGTTGAACATTTTTTTCATTTATTGGTCATTTCCATTTGTACCTTTGAGAAGTGTGTATTCATTTCAGTTGCCCATTTCTTGATTGGGTCTTTTATTTTGGGATTTCCAATATTTTGAGTTCTTCATATATTCTAGATGTTAGATCTTTGTCAGAGCCACACTTTCTGCCACCCTGATTGCTCCCTCTGTGTACAGGAACCTTTTAATTTGATATAATCCATTTGTTGACTCTTGGTTTTATTTCTTGTGCTATTGGAGTTCTATTCAGAAAGTCCTTGCTTATGGTTATGTATTTAAGAGTCTACATTTATTTTTATCTTCCAGAAAATTAAATGTTTCTGTTTTAACATTTATATCCTCGATCCATTTTGATTTTAGTCCATAGTGAGATTTATGGGCCTAGAATCAATCTTCTGCATGTAAATATCCAACTTTTACAACACCATTTATTGAAAAGGCTGTCTTTCCTCCAGTGTATGGTTTTGGCCCCTTTGCCAAAGAGTACACAGCTATCCTATGGCTGTTTCTGCATCCTCTGTTCTGTTCTACTAACCCACAAACCTGTTCTTCTGTAAGTACCATGCTGTTTTAATCACAGTAGCTTTGAAGTATGACTTTGTATCTGGGATTATGATGCTTCCTTCTCTGCTTTTGTTACCCAGGATTGCTTTTGATATTCCAGAGTCTCTCCTGGTTCCATCTGAATTTTAGTGGGTGTTTTCCCTAGATCTGTGAGAAATGCTGTTGGTATTTTGATTGGGATTACATTAAATCTGGATGTCAGTTTTGGAAGAATGGCTGTTTTGATTTTATTCATTCTGCCTATCTAGATACAGGATATCTTTCCATTTTTTTGATGTCCTCAATTTCCTTATTCAGAGTGACGTAATCTTCACTGTAGAGATTTTTCACCTTGATTAGGATAATTCCTAAGTATTTAATTTTTCTTGATGCTACTGTGAATGGTATTATTTTCCTAATTTCTGTATCAGTGAGTTCATTATTAGTGTATGGGACCACTATTGATTTTTGTTGAGTTTATTTTGTATCTTACTACATCACTGAATTAGATTATTAATTGTAGGACCCTTTTGGTGGATTTTTGGATCTTTAGGTATAGGATCTTGTCATCTGAAAATAAAACTTTAAATGCATTTTTTCCTATATGCATCCCTTTTATTTCTTTCTCTAGCCTGACTGCTCTGGTTAATGTTTCAAGGACTATGTTGAACAGGTGTTATCCTTGTTTTACTCCTGATTTTGAAAGGAAAGCTTTCAGTATTTCCCCATTTAAAATGATGTTGACAGTATGTTGGTCACAAGTGACTTTTACCACATGCAGATAAGGTCCTTCTCTATCTATTATCTTCAGGTTTTTAAAAAATCATGGATACTGGATTTGTCAAAGGCTTTTTCTGCATCTATTGAGATGATCATGTAATTTTTGTCCTTGTTTCTGTTTATGTGATGAATGACATTTGTTGGTTTACATAGGTTGAACCATCCTTGCATTCCTGAGATGAAGACTACTTGGTCACGTGTATGATTTTTTTGATGATTTGTTACATTGTGTTTACCAGCATCTTGTTTTAACTCACTTCAGTAGAGACATTGGCTTGTAGTTCTCTTTTTGGTTGGATCCTTGTCTGGTTTTGGCATCAGGGTAATGCTTTTTTCCAAGAATGTTTTGGCAGTACTCCTCCTCAATTTCATTACACAGCTTGAAGAATAATGCTACTAGATCTTCCCTGAAGTTCTTACAAGATTTGACTGTGAATTTACCATGCCCTGGGCTTTTCTTAAATGGTAGGGTTTTTAAAATTACTCCTTTAATTTCATTGCCTGTTATCAGAGTGTTCCAGAATTTTAAGTCTTCTTGGTTCAGTTTTGGTAATTCATATGTATATCTAGGAATTTCTCGATTTCTTCTGCATTCTCCAACTTTTTAGCATACAGGTTTATGAAGTAGCTGCTAAGAAATTTCTGGATTTGGGTAGGGTCATTGTGATTTCAACTTTTTCATTTCTAATTGCATTGATTTCTTTCCTGTTTTTGGTAATACTGGCTAAACGTTTGTCTATTTAGTTTATTCTTTTAAATAACCATCTCTTTGACTCATTGATTCTTTACACTGTATTTTAAGTCCCCATTTTGTTGACTTCTGCTTTGATCTTTATAGCTTTCTTCCTTGTACAAGCTATGTACTTGGATTGTTCTTGTTCTTTGAGGACCTTGAGATGCATTGATAGGTTATTTTTTTGGATTTCTTGTGTTTTACTGATGTGAACGTTCGCAGTAATAAACTTTCTTTGTAGAAACTGCTTTCATTATGTCCCGTAAGTTCTGTTATGTTGTACTGGCATTATCCCTTTATTCTAGGAACTCTATTTCTTCCTTAATTTCTTCTGTGATCTGTTGATTATTCAAGAGCGTACTGTTTAATTTCCATGGATTTGCATAGTTTGTGTGGTTTCTTTTACTACTGATTTCTAGTTTCACTGCATCGTGATATGGTATTATGCATGGGATAATTTTGATTCTTTTGCATTTACTTAAGCATAGTTTATTAGCTAGTATGTGGCCTGTGTTGGAGAAAATACCCTTCACTGCTGAAAAGAATGTGTGTTCTGTTGCTGTCTGGTGGAACACTGTCTATATCTATTCAGTGCATTTGTTCGAAGGCTTGGTTCAATTCTGGTATTTCTTTGTTGATTTTTGTTTAGTTGATCTATCTATATGTGATAGTGGGGTATTGAGCTCCCCACTAAAATTGTATTGATGTTTACCCTGAATTTTTATGTTTAATACTATTTGTTTTATGAAGCCAGGTACACCTTGGTTTGGTGCATGTATGATTATAACTGTTATCTCTTCCTGTTAAATAGTTCCATTAACTAATAAATATATAATGTCTTTGCCTCTTTTGATCAGCTTAACTCAAAGTCCACTTTGAAAATAGGATAGCTACTCCCACTTGTTTTCAGGTTCCTGTTGCATGGAATCTTGTTTTCCATTTAATCTATGCATTTCCTTTTGTGTTAAATGTGTTTCTTACATACGGCATACTGCTGGATTTTGTTTCGATTCATTCTCCTAATTACATCTTTTGATTGGTGAATTGAGTCCATTTACATCAATAACTGATATTCCTGTCATTGTATTAATTTGTTGCTCTTTTGCTTTTTTCTAATTAATTGCTGTCCCTACTTGATGCACTTAGTTTATTAGAACTTTTGGTACTGTTAGCTTCATTGTCTCTTTCTAGGATATCCTTGAGGATTTTTTAGAGTGCTGGTCTGGTGGTCATGGATTTCTTTAGGTCCTCTATGATGGAAATATCTTATTTTCAAAATTTCTTTTTGTCTTTCTAGGGGAAGTATGGATGATTGCAGAGCTAAAGAAATCTTACGATACAAATGGGAAAAAAGTTAACAATGAATTTCTTCTCCAAACTAGAAATTAATAGAGGTAAATTAACAAAATCATATTTCATGCAAAGGTTTTGCATGATGAGAAGGCTACAGATGAGAAAACTCTCCTTAGAGATGAAACAGCACAGACACTACTATGATGGGGCTTGGGGCTCTCTCCAAGCCTCTGTCTTGGGCTGGAGATCCCTGGCTCAGTCAGGGTTCCTTTGGGGTTGTCGGTTATCCTGACAGTCTTCGTGGACAGATGCTGACCCTGGTGTCCGGAACTTGGCACCCCTGCAGGAAAGCACCAGGCTCCCACAGCCTGGTGTCCGGGCGCCTGGGCAGCCTGCATTCACTCGGTTACATTTCTCTTTTGTGGATGCTTTGGCTGTTTCTCTTTCCAGCTGAGGAGCATCAGACAAACAATTCTGGATCTGGCCTTTGATTAACAGGTTGTAGTTTTCCAAAAGTTAATAAATAACCTGGTAACAGAATATGCACAGCACTTGGCCTCCACAGCATTGCTGGGGAATGATGAGTGGTGTTCAGACCATTTTCAGATAGCTGCACTTCTGACCTTTCCTTTGGCAGGGTAAAATGTTTAAAGGATTTCTATGAACTCTTTTTCTAGAAGCTGTTGCATACTTGCTTGGCTACATAAGCAAAAGAGGAAAGGAAAAGGTCATGAGTTCGCAAGGACCATGACCTCTGCAAGTGACTAGGGCAGTGGCCAGGCTCACAGGGCCTTCTGAGACACGCACGGATTAAAGTCAGCGTGCATGTGTGTGTGCACATACATGTGTTAGGGCAGTGGCTCCTGAGGACAGTGGCTCCACTATGACCTACACCAACAGGTGGGGACAGGGCTCCCCCCATGCTTGGCCGTGCCTGTTACTCGGGGTATGAGGAGTCACACCAGCTCCATCACATGCCTGTGGCAGAGGCTGGGTGGGGTCCCTCAGGCTGCAGGACAGACATCAGGGCCAACACCATGGCCACCAGAGAATGCAGAGGGGTGGCACAGCACAAAACTGACTTGCTCAAAGCCATCACTGTCATGGAGCAGGCCAGACCCCGCCCACCAGGACCGGGCCTGTACAGCGAGCCCAAGCAGGGCTAAGCAGGTAACACAGCGGGAGGGACAGCAGCAGTGGGCGCTGTCGCTCCTGCCCAGAGCCCAGGGGTGCAGGACAGGGGAAGAGGGCTGGGAGGGAGGGAGGGGCCCTTCTGGAACATGCTTTTGGGTCACCTGCAGTGAATGAAGTCCGGGACAGGGTTGTGCTGGCTAAATGAGGCTGCATCCAGGTTCATGCAGATCTCCACATTGTCTCCAGCCATAATGCGCACGGCAGCCTTGTTCTCGTCCTCGAAGATCTGCCGTTGCAGGGAGGCACACAGGAGCAGCATGAAGTCATCTGTGAGAGGAGGGAGGTCACTCGGGCCCAGCTCCTCTCCTGGGCTCCACTGTAGCTCAGCAGAGCCAAGGTCGAGGCCAAGTCCCAGCGGGTGCTCTTGGGGCTGCAGGAGTGGCCCCTGTCCCCACCCTGCAGCCTACACTACTGGCTGCTTCTTTGTTTCTGAAATTAAACCCAAATGTGTGCGGGCCGGCAGTCTCTCCTGAGGTCCTGTGGCACCCTGCTCTCCTACCGCTTCGGGTGGGGCAGCCACCCCAGCATGGCTGCAGGTGCAATGGGGGTCTGGGCCCCAGCCTTACTGTCTGAGTCAGGTGGCCCTGTTTACTTTGTGTGTCTGTCCTGTCGTGATGCATGAGGCCTCACTCTGGTTTAGCCTCTAAAGGGCATGTGTGTGTGTGTGTGTGTGTGTGTGTGTTTGTGTGTGTATGCAAGTGCTAAGGGATTTCGATACTGGCTTATGAACCTAGGAAAGTAACAGAGCAAGCAGAAGCCAACAGGGACTTAGCTGTGGATGCACAGGTCAAACCTCTCCGTGCTCAGGAGCCTGGGGAAGAAGCCGGGTGCTTGGGCGGAGGACACAGAAACGCACCACCAGGGGCCGCGCCCCACTTACAGACAAGGAACACAGGGTTGGGGCGCACGATGAAGTCGGGGAAGTACAGCCACTTGATGATGTTGTCGTTGAAGTTGGCCCCCTTGAGCCTCCATGGATAATCTGCAGGAGGCAGGTGGCCGGTCAGTGCTCCCTGCCCTCCCCTGGTGCTTGGATGGGGCAGGACTGTGAGGTGCTCACCTCGGCAGGGTGCGGGGGGCACCCCAATGCACACCAGGTACTGCAGGGTGAGGATGCAGGCCAGGAAGCAGCAGTACTTGGGCCACACCTCAGCGATTGCCTTCCTCCGGCGGCGGTACAGGACGCCAATCAGCCAACAGGCGTGGATCATGGCATAGAAGTCCATCCTCTGGCCGATGACATTCACTGACATTAGGAAACAGGTCTGTGTAAGGATGACAAAGGCAAGAGAATCGGGTTTACAGGGAAGGGGTGCGGCATCCAGGGCCAGCCTGGTGGCAGTGATGGCCACCAATAGGTCCCTGCTGACCCTGAGAAAGAACCGTTCAGATTACTCCCTCTGGTAACAGTGACGGAGCCACAGCTGGGATGCTTCCTGTAAATGCTCTTTCTCCTAAGGGACAGGCACCATCGCCACGATGCAGCTTAAACAGTTCCTTTGGCTGCAGATCCACTTGGAGAATGCACGAGAAGAAAGGTCAATGATTTTTATCCTAAGAAACAAGCAATGGTAACTGACGTCCATGCATTTGGATGGCTCCCGAGGTCCCTCAGGCCAGCATCTGCTATGGAGGAGAGGACACTGGCACGGGTCCTGGAAGACACTCAGCAGGGCAGTCTGACTGATGACCAGCAGCCAGCCCTCCACAGACCCACGGGGATGGCGACTATAGCTGAGCTGGCCCAAAGTGGCCAATGAAATCAACATGCAAGCCAGCAGCACAGCCAGTGGTGACGAAACTCACCTCCAGGCCGAACTTGTAGAAGAAGTAGTTGACGAAATACTTGGCACAGTTAACCAGCCCATCATCCAGGTGTAGGCGCGTGATGTCATGGAAGATGGTCTTAGACACTGGGGCCGTCAGGTTGTTCCGGCCACGGTAATATTCCTGGTGGCGGTAAATGGTGACTTCGAAGGCCAGGATGGCCAACATCAGGAGATTATTCTACACGTGAGGAAGAGGGAAGCATGGTGTGTACACAGATGATTCAGTGATTTTAATACATTGTATTTAACTGTGGATGTCTAAAAGGGCTTTATAAATCCCCACTTGTGTTTGGCATCATCTGAAGCTCCAGTGTCACTTGCTCTGTCTTATTTATTGGGGCATCATCCCCAAATATCTATTTGTTTATCCTTCTAACTGCTGTTAGAGCAGGTAATATTCCCAAGGACATTTAGAAAACTCAGGAACTGCACACCGAAACGAGTGTCTACTACAGTTAAAAATCCCAGGTGCCGAGCCTAAGTTTTGTCACCGCCTCATCTGTGTATGTGACCAGGACTACAAACATCCTCGTTCACCAAAGAAAAATGTGTAAGAGCTGATGCATCTGGTTTTCATTATGCTTGTATGACTGTGCTGTTTAAGTTTGTTTTGCAAAGCTATACTTCACTTTGTTATGTCTAACTGCAACGTATGCTCTTTATTAAACATTACAGTGAAACAGAATTTAGACACCAAAAAAGTTTTGTAACACTACACCTCTTTCTCAGAAATAATCACCACTGACCGTATGCTAAATTTTACCCAACATTTTTCTTTGTGTCTAGACAGGTCATACCATGAACAGGGTTCTGAAATTACTTTACCTTTACAATGCATTTTGGGTGTGGTTCAATTATGATACGCCTTTCAACCTTGCTCTTGTGCTGTTTTTGTGCTAGTCTAATGAAGTATTTGTCACACTTAGGCAAGTTCAGAACGCATGGCTGATTTCTCAACAGTGCAGTTGATTTTAATGTTCAGTCATCTGCCTCAAGCGGGTGTGGTTCCTGTCACTGGGCTGTGAGTGTTCAAGGCCAGGGTCACCCTGGAACCACAAGGAGCCCCCCAGGTGTGGCCCGGCCCTCACCCTCAGGTAGACAAGCAGCGGGGAAGACTTCCTCAGGCCAACCCACTCGGTGGGGTCAATCGGAGCGCTGTAGAGTAGGGACTTGTTCAGTTCATTGAGGGGTATGTTGGTTTGGCTTTCATTTGGCTGAGAAGAGAAAATGGAATAAAAATGGCTCCCCAGATTGAGAGAACTGCTCTACAGCTCTGACCAGGGGGCCATCAGGTATGGGGTGGGAGGAATAGGCCCCTCTCCCAGGGACAGGCCCCTCTCCCAGGGACATCTCCGTGATAGCAGGTTGAGGTCCAGCACCTGGCCGGGGTAGATCCAAGTTGGAGGAGCAGTGAAGGGACTCAGGAACGGTCAGAGCCTGGGAGGGCGCGGAGGTCCCCAGTATCCGCCTTGCTCCCCACAGGGCAGTGAGGACATCCCGCCCCCTGCTTACCAAGGAGCAGTTAATGGAAAAGTTGCTGGGCTTAATGGTCTGGAGCTGGTACAACATTTTGCAGACGATGATCACGCACGTCCAGACGGTGCAGACACTGGAGGCCAGGCGACGGAGCTTGGCGTATGGCAAGGCAAAGGCCCAGGAAATCAAGAACACATAGTTGAATAAAGACACCTGAAAATGTAAATCGGGAATGAAACACATCACAGGGTGGGCCGAACAGCCACGGTGCAGTAGCTTGGTTTTCTGTCAGCCAAGGGCGGCTGAGGTCTTTGTGCACACAGGGCATTGCCCTGGTGCTGGGGACAGGTGGCTGAGTGAGGAGTGGCTTTGGGCACATTGCGTCCATTATGGGAGTGCAGCAAGGGCCAGCCCCCTTGTGACAGGCCTCGCACCAACAGGGGGAAGTGCATTCTGGGTGAAGGACTTGACAGCAGAGGCAGGAAGTGACAAACGCACTGCAGGAACAGAGAGCCAGACACTAGCAGTGGGAGCACAGCGGGTGGCAGAGGGGAGCGCGCAAGCACGGCCGGAGCCCAGCTTCCTACGGCTCTCAAGCTGGCAAAGCCTCGGGGGTCCACGCTGTGCTACCCAGAGCGCATGTGTGGCCAGGCAGGGTGAGGTCCCCTGTAGGTAACCACGGCTGCGAGAGAGGGTGCAGGCGCCAGCAGGGATGCTGTTGGGTAGAAGCAGCGAGTGAGAAGCTGCAGAAGTGTTTAACCTCCAGCCGTGCTTCCCCCTGCTGCCAGTGCTGCTCAGCGTTGGGGGCTGTGCCATTTCATCAGCTGGGCACACGGGCTCCTCTCCTTCCTCTCTCCCTCCCGACTTCCTTCCTGTTTTCTTCTTGCTTTTAAAGAACGGATGTTCTGCAACTGAGGCCCTCTTTTATTTGAGGCCCACTGCTCTTAATTAATGGTTTTCCTAGTAGGGTGTGGTGGTGCACGCCTGTAGCTCTCAGCCCTTGGGACCATGAGGCAGGAGGAACCCAAGTTTGAATCCTACCTGGGGCATTCAGTGAGGCCCTGCCTCACACTAGAACATAAGCCCTGGGGACCCAGATCCTCAGCCGTCTGAGGTCACCTCGGAAATGGTGTTTGCCATTTTTTTGGGCCAAATGCCTGGGTTGTTCTTCCTATTTCTTTATGCTTTTTTACCCTCGACTTGTATGAAAGTGGGACAATTCCCGCAGGGTTAAAATGCTGGGACTCTTCTGCTGTCAACCAACAGACCCTTGCGGTCAGCTCACAAGCTCAGAGTGGATGCCAGGGTTCTGGCCAATGTCGGCTCTGATCTTGCTCTGTCCCCTATCAACTCTGGGCGGACCCTGTAAGCCCAGAGAAGTGCTGGTGCAGACTGCACAGTACAGAGCACTCCCTCCAACAGTGCATGTCCGGAACCGTCTGTCTGCGAAGCTGTGGTCACGCTCCTTTGCTTCTGTCTAATGATTACAGCCAGTAGTTCCCTGACTACTTGTGAGGGGAGCAAAGATTCTGAGTTGTGACCAAGTCAAAAACAGTCCTGGGAAATTAGGGCCATGCGGCAGTTTCTGCTGAATAAATGCCAGCATGTGAAGGGGCGCTCCCCGCCCCTCCCCTCGCTGCCTCCTCCCCGCCTGGCCCCTCTGTCCACTGAAGTCTGGGCCCTGTGCCTTCCCAGCCGCCTGTGCTATGCTGGCCTTTGGGGAAGCCCTGGGGTGGTGGGAGGGGAGCCCGCTTACTCGCCTCTTTCACGGACACCCAGATGATGTAGGAGGAGACGACCTTGATGATGTGCAGCTCCAGGATCCACCACATGAACACCTGCAGCTTGTGGAAGTACTCTAGGAACTTCAGGAAGAGCACGGTGAGCCGGTCGATCACCAGGTGCCACTTATTCCGCAAATCTGCAAAACAGGGCAGACGCCGAGAGCACAAGGCTGTCTCCACCGTGTTCGCTGCAGCGTGTCCGTGACTTCCTGGGGTAACGCGGCACTGTGGGGTGGCACCGAGGACGAGGTCGGCGGACCCTGGGGAGGGTGGTCCAGGACTCAGGCTGTTCTATGGAGACTTGGGGACAGTGTCACTCACCTGTCTCCATTCAGTGTGCCACAGCGTGCGGCTTCTATCACCAAAAGCTCTGTTACTATGGGTTTTTTAATGTATGAGCTGTTTTTTCTAAATGAAACCTTAGTATACTGGTTTAATTGCAATGCAGTGTTGGTGCTCTGGGATAAGTCAGTGGCTTTGTGTTGCAGTTTGGGTGCTCATCTCTAAGTTTGCTGTCACTGGATTGGTGCGAAGAATTCTGGCCTAATTCATGCTTAGGACAGAGCTCTTTTCCTCCCTCCTCCAGTGCTGCCTCTCCCTGGCCAGTGTGGTTGTCACCAACACTGGGCTTGGGCCTGAAGCCAAGGAAGGTTCAGTGCTTATGAAAGCAGTGTACTGGCCAGGACCCAGGGAGTGGCTCACAGAAAAGCCCAGAGGCTGCAGGGACAAGGGGGGAAGAGCGAGCACAAGGTCTGGAGAGACTCTAGAAACCACTGCAGGTGGGCGGACCACATCCCAGCCGCATAGCCCCTGGGGTCGCAGGGTTCCCAGGTGTGGGGCAGGTGGCCCCAGTTCCCCCTCAGTTGTCTGAGATGACAGCAGGAAGGGACAGGTTTGGGGATCTGGCCTTTGAGAGGGAACGTGCTTCCCATGCTATTATTAATTAAAGTAAACAGCAAAATAAAAAACAGACAACAGGAAACAGAGACAGAGCTTTCTCAAAAGGGAAGGGCCAAGAGAGGGAGGAAGGCAGAGGGGAGGGGACCAGAGAGAATTGAGGCGTGTCATACGTGTGTGCCCACTGCCCACACGGACCAGTAAAAATAAAAATAAGCCCTGCATTTGGGAAGACAGCAGATCAGCAGGGACAAGGGTGGCACCTCAGCTGCAAGGCTCCCAAAGGTCTCTGCGTCTCAAGGCCAGGTCACAGCCTGAGTTCCTGCATGGTCAGCTCTGGGGACCTGGCCAGCCCTGCAGTCCCAGTATGAACTCCATCAGTGGGTCAGGAAGCTAGACCTGGCCCCAGATTCTAGCCAGATTCCCAGAGAGACAGGAACAACTAAAGCAACTGGAGAAAGAAAACCAAAACCCTCCCATCTGCCCGAATTGTGTGCCTCCGCTTGGGCCACGCGGACCTTTCTGGAGCTGGAGCGTGTCCTGGCTTACAGTTACCTGACATGTCCTCCTCCTCCTCCGACTCCTCCTCGTCCTCGCCATCTGTCTCCGACTCGCCCTTCTGGCCTCTCTCTGTCTGTTCCTGTCTCTCTGGCTTCTCCTGCCCAGGTTCCGCCAGCTTCTTGGGCTCGAGCTTGTCCAGGCTGGGGGTCAGGTGCATCATGGCCAGGTCGGGTAGGCTGCCCTCGGGGTGTGCCAACCTGCAGGCAGAGGGCAGCTGAGGCCCAGGGCCAGGTGTGGGGACAGAGCAGCAGCGCGACCAAGGAGGAGACAAAGCAGAGACCGGTGCGTGGCAGCACCCTGAGATGAGGACGTGGGGTGTCAGCGAGTGGCTGCTTTGGGTTGGTTCGTTTGTTTTAGGCTCTTTCTAAAAACAAACTGTGAACTGAGCTCTGATTGGCTTGTCTCACCGAGGCTCTAGGGAGTCCTCGGGAACGAGAGCTGTTGACACCCAAACTTGACATTTTTCCCGGAGGAGAAATGGTCAGAGTTTAGGATGGAGAAGCATGAAATGGCACCATGGCGGGCAAACATTTCATGGCTTCGCGGGGGACTTACTCATTTTGGTGGATTGGTAATTTTTTCTTGATGCTGCTCAAAGTAATTGGAATAGAAAGGAAAAACAGGAGATGAGAAGAGAGGAGTTACGAGGAAGGTCAAGATCACACATCATGCTACACATCATTGCGGTTGCATCAGGGGTGCGGCGTGCCAGGCCTGGGCTGGCACGTTTCCGGCTCAGTAGCGAGCTGGGGCCAAGAGCCCAGACTGGCGACAGGATTGAGAGTGAATGGGGCAGCAGGGTGAGGACAAGAAGAGATGGGCCCAAGGCAGAGGACCCCATGCTCTCTGGGTGACACGCAGGTCCAGCAGGGGTCAGGTCATTTGCGGGTGGGCACGTCTGTCTAACCAAGGAGCCTGCGATCTCCGCCCAGGGAGTGTGCAATGCAGGCGAAAGGCCTGTGGGGCTCCAGCTGTCTGCAGCACAGCCTGTTGGGGCTGAGGGGACCAGTGTCTACTGCAGCCATGGGTGCTGGGCACACATGGAACCTGGAGCGAGATGAGGCCACAGGAGACCTTCCACTGAGCACCCGGCCACCTGGGCACTGCAGTTTATCTCAGAACAGATGGTAACAGGTGTGGCCCCTCCTACATTTTGTTTTGAGACCAGGTCTCACTCTATTACCCAGATGGGCCACCAAGTCCTTGGGCTCAAGTGATCGTGCTGCCTCGGCCTTCCAAGTAGCTGGGACTGTGGAGATGTACCATGATGGCTAGCTTCCTACATTTTGTAAAAGAAGCATTTTTTTTAAAAGTTCACATTCAAAGGAATGCTTCAGAGAACACTGTGGACTCAGGAATGTCTTAGGAGAGAGTCCAGGAACACAAATGACCCAAAGGGCCAGGACAAACCCATGCAGAATGACATAAATAATGTTCCATCTGTAGACTCCAGGTTAATTATCTCACTTTTATGAAACTTAGTTATTTTGTATAGAATGAGTGGGCTTTGCACATAAAATCTAAACTCTTCTAAATTTTCAGATTTTAAATGTGAATGTGCCCACTGCTCTGGTGAACCCACAGGTCCTTGGACTCTGGGACGCTGTCCCATGTTGCGGTCTGGGGTCAAGTGCAGGGCACCAGCAGCAGAGCCTCAGGTTCTGCTGCACTCGGAGCCACGCTTCTGTCCCAGGGTGTCAGGGCCGGGGATCAGGGCCCAGAGTGGACGCAGGGCACTGTTCCTCTGGGATGTCAGCAGATCACACTTCATGAGTGGGAAGACGTGAGGTGCAACCTGGTGAGTGTGCACGTGGACCTTACCCCACAGGAGGGTGACCTGGGAGTCACTGCAGCTACTACTGATGGGGTGAAACCCCCCGACCTGACACTGCCCCTCCAGTGTCCTTAAGCAGTGCCATCCCCAAGCTGCCATGGCACACAGCTCAGCGAAGGAAGGCTGGAAAGAAGGCGACGGGGACAGTCTGGGGTAAGCCGCAGATGTCCACTACAGGCTCAGGACCTGACAGAACCAGAGCTAGCCCGGGCACAGGTGCCCCACCTAAATGTTGCTCATGCCCACCGACCGGACCCATGGTGGGAAGGAGGCTTGGGATTCTTGCATGCTTTCTGGAGCAGGCCACAGGCTTGGAAGGGATAACAAAAAGCAATCAATCAATCAAAGAGTAAACATGGATTGGGCTGCACCCCTTAGCCTAGAAGCTCATTCTGTATCTCATGTTGCACATTTGTGAAAATTTGTGAGCCTGAAACATGTACAGATGAAATATTTTAAATATACACTGGTGTGAACATTTTAAAGATACATCCTGTGTGAATCCTTTTATTTTTCTTTCGTTCTTTTCATGACAGTTTTGGAAAGCAACCCAGAATGCTGAAAGCATGGGTTTTGGAATCAGAAATACTTGAGTTCAGATCCAACCAGATGAGCTACTGGCTAAGTAGCCCTGCAAAACTACCCCACCTGTCTTTAAGTCTCAGTCTGCTGATCCATCAACTGGACATAAGCCTCACTCGCTGGGATGTTTTGAAAATTAAGGCAGTTTCCATAAGTGCTTGAAACAGTATTTAGTTACAGAAAAAAACAAATTAAAGCAAGGAGTATTTTTCTAAGGATTAACTTCAACATATTAGGCTTCAGTGACCTACGTCATAAATCCATCCTAATGAAAGGCAGGTTAGACACATACTTCTGCAACGCACCACTCAGCAATGTACAACTGGGGAGATAGATGCTGACCACAAACTCCAATTCCTACATCAGCACATCTATCAGATCTGTGACAGATCACAGATCCCTCACAGATCATTACATCTTGGCAGATCCCTGACAGATTCCCACACCCTGACAGATCCCTCACAGACCTGTACAGCCAGTCAGATCCCTCACATATCACCACACCCTGACAGATCCCTCACAGATCACCACATCATGACTGATCCCTCACAGATCACCACATCATGACAGATCCCTCACAGATCACCATATCCTGACAGATCCCTCACAGGTCAGCACACACTGACAGATCCGTCACAGACCTGCACACTCAGTCAGGTCTCTCACAGATCAGCATACCCTGACAGATCCTTCAGACCTGCACACCCAGTCAGATCTCTCATAGATCACCACATTCTAACAGATCCCTCACAGTTCAGCACACCCAGTAAGATCTCTCACAGATCATCATACCCTGACAGATCCCTCACAGGTCAGCACACACTGACAGATCCCTCACAGACCTGCACACCTTGACAGATCCCTCATAGATCACTTCGATAAGGAGATACCTGATGGGTGCCAACCAGTGGGTGAGGCCACAGGGTTGGGAACAGGTCTTGTATCTTTAGCAGGAGAGAAAAACAGGGGAACAGGCAGGGAGCAGTGGGGATACAGCCAGAGGGATCAAAGGGGACCCAGAGGGCAGGCGAGGTGGCGACTTAGGTAGGCTGATGGTGCTCACGAGAAGACATGTGGACGAGGCCGCTGTTGAGCTGAGCTCTCAGTCATGGGCTCTGGACAGAGGCCACCTCGAAGGGTGTCATCAGCTAATTCCCCTGGAGCCAGCTCTCTGAGCACCAGCTGAAGACCTTGGCGACCGCCACACCGGTGTCCCCCAGGGATACACACTCTAGCTCACGAAGCAGTAGAGAGCTTAACACACAGGAGACAATTGTTGACAAAGCAGGAGAGGAAACATGGAAGTACCCACCTATTTATTATCAGATACACACGACCATTGACCTTGGTATGGCTGCGCAGGAGGCGGTGGGAGACAGGAGAGAGACAGAGGATACCATTAGACAGAGACAGCAAGGCAGGCATCCCTTGGGGCCTTCCATCACCAGGCGAGCCGTCGAGCCACCGCACACTGTCCACACAGGTGAACTGCCTCGAAGAGCTGGGGCCACCAAGTACAGCCACAGCACAACTTGCACACACTCAGGCATTCACACATGTGACCCTTAGTCCTTACTGTCCTCCCCTGCCCTTACTTCCTCAGGAAGGATGATGCCAACAGCTTCCAACAAACATGCTAGCAAAGAAAATGCAACCTAAGGATTTGTCTTTGCTTCTTTCCCAGAATTTAAAAAAAGGGGAAAAAAATCTACTAATTAACCACAGTCAATGTATTTCTTCTAAGGTCTTCAAAACTAAAGTTTGAAAAAGAAATAGTTTTGTTGCTTTTTAATGTTTTTTTTTTGTAGTTTTGTTTTTACATGCAAAGCACTATTTTCTGATGTGAACTGCACTCCGATTACATGGATATTTAAAGGTCTAGATAAGAGCTCTTACACATTATTATGAAATACATATTATGTAATAAATATATTATTACTAACAGTATGTTGTAATAGATGTTATTAATAGATATGTAACCTGAGGTTGGCTGCTTAGAAATCACAGCAGCTTCTTCTTGTGGGTATTATAAAAGCTTTTCTCAAAGCTAACTTCATAAATTTGGTAAGGCTAAATACCATAAGTTCTGCTTCATATACAAATTATGTTTCCTAACAGGACACATGTGTGCGCACACACACACACACACACACACATGCACACAAAGGTGGAGAAAGCAGGAAAAGGTGAGTTAGACATTGGCAGAAACAGCAGTCCCGAAACAGAGTTAATGAGAATGGACCAGCTGCTCGCGGCTGTGGAGCAAGAAGGCGGGTGAGCGGGACAGCAAGGTGTGATGGTCAAGCCCGGCAGCGGAAGTATTATTTTTCATTACCGTCTTGATTTTAATGAAGTCATTAAAATCGCTGTCATTTACTCTGGGACAAGAACACTGTGACGTGAATGCTAATAAGAGCACACTGCCATAGGCAAGAGTTGCTAAAAGCTGGAACTACACACCATCTGGCCAAAGTTAAGGCCTGGGGACTTTCCTAGGAACCTCTTACATTAATCCCAAAATACCCATCTTGAGTGAGTTCCTTAGATTCCCTAAATTTTTCAGACTTAGAAGAACAGACAATCCCAGGCGCTTAAACCCTTCAGGTAGCTGAGTCTGCAACTCTTCTCCCCGCCCTCCAAACCGCCTTGCAGGGCATGCTCAGGGCACTATTGTAATCCTTGACAACTCCAACTCTCCCGAGCAGGCGCTGTCTTCATAAGCTTTTACATGTGGGGTGACTTTCCCTGCTAGCAAGTTCAGCTCCGAGGGCTCCATGCTTTAGTCACTGCTTTATTTTTTCTGCTCTCTGGTCATCACTGCAGGAAGCAGGAATAAGTCCACGGGACTTGAGCACCTGGCCACCTCTTGGGGCCAAGGTAGCCAACGCAGGGGTCCCTCTGGGTTCTGTCGCCTGGCAGTCACTGACATGCTGGTTGATAGTCAGCAGGTGGATAATCGGAATGAGAATGGAGAGTAATTTTAAACAAAACATGTAAGGGAAAGACGTCTATAGAGCGTGAGTAAAGCTCACAAAATACTTCTCACCATCAGATGAAAGCTTTTCAAGTAATCAACAGCTCCAGTGCCTACCAGAGCACAGGAACTCAATGTATTTCCTAAAATCACTGTGATAAAATTCGACTTCGTCTTCCATTGGTGTGCTCCCGAGTCCCCTGCAGTCCAGCAAGTGCTGGGAATTTCCGACAGGACCCGGCGCTCGTCTCACACAGTCCCCTGCTCCCGGAGCTGCTCCGTGTGTTTCCCAGGACCGCTGCAGGCTCCCATCAGAAGAGCAGCAGCCATCTCCCTGCGCTGGGCCTAAGGTCCAGCAGGATGCACCGCAGCCTCTACAAGCGCAGGCAAGCAGTACCCCATTTGTGGTTGTAAACAGTCTACCTTTGTTGATGGAGAAAAAAACAGGCAGCTGCTAAGAGAAGACACTGGCTTTACTGTCTCACTTTAACTAGCACCATGGGCACGAGGGGAGGGTGGATGATGTCCTTCCAGCTGTTCACACATCCTTTGGTATGCTGCCCTGTGGTCTCACCATGCTGTCAGCATAATGGAGAACGGACCCCAAGTTAGGCAGACACGGTAAATGTCCTAACCACAACCAGCCTAAGTCCACAGCTGCATCCAGGTGCCTCAGTCTGCACAGCTGGTCTGAATTCCTGCAAAGCCCAAGGCTGACCGCCGATTAGATCCTCCTGAGCAGGCCCCTGGACAGGTGCCTGCTGGCTGCGGTGGCCTGGAGGGAGGAGCGTATCCCTCACACTCACCTGTAGATGGCGCTGTCTTCCTTGCTGGGGATGGACTTGAGGTCTGTGAGCTCCAGGAAGCGGTCATGGAAGTAGTGCAGGTGCAAGATGCACACCAGCAGGAAGGAGGTGGGGATGAAGATGCGAGTGAACAGCTCTGCCACGGTGAACTGCTTCAGGCCCAGGTCCTCCAGCCTGGAAGAGGATAGCAGAGGCCCAGCCTCCCTTAGGCCATGGAGCCCAACGCTTTGGTCCCTCTCCCTCACTGGGCCCCTCGGTCGCCACCCTCTGCCTCACACTCCTGCCAGCCCTACATCCTGCCCTGACTGTGCCTCCGGCCTGTGCAGCTGCCGGTCCTCCCGCAATGTCCCGCTTGTGGTTCAGGCTCCTCCAAGCACCGCCCCTTCCATGCCGACCCCCAGAAGTGTGTGGGGGACAGGGCTTGACTCTGTCCCAGCTGCAAAGCCCCCCAGGGCTCCCCTGGTCCCCAGGCTTTAAGCTCCCTGTCTCGGATTTCCGCACTCTCTGTTCTTGAGGCGGCAATACTCCCAGCCCTCTTCGGAGCACGCACAGCTGGGGAGCCTAAGGCGTCTCTTCCCACCTTCCTTCAGTCCACAGTCCTTGCAGTCTGGGGCCCAGAGGTGCCCAGCCTCAGGCCTTTTGCCTCTGCTCTCCTCTCTGCCTGGACGCTGTCCCACAGCGGCCCCACTGCACACTTTCCCAGGGAAAACCTGGCTCTTTTCCGCCTCCTCTGGGCAGCCCATGAGGACCGTTCAGTTTCCTGCTACTCACTACCTCTGCCTGATGCTTCCTTCCCACAGTTTTGGTCACAAGTGGCAAGGGACTCATGTACACACTAAGAGGCTCTGTGTCTGTCTCCTCTGCCAGGGTGCAAGGCCTTGCCCCATCACCTTGCTGTGACTCAAGCACAGGTCTGGCCCCAGGAAAGCACTTGTGACGTAGTCACTAAGTGAACCCTGCAGCCAGTGTGACACTTTCCTTCTAGACTTTTCTCCTTGACCCACCGCCTGCTCACTCAGCCCAGCTCTGGTCACGTTCCAGGATTAAGTCCAGAAGCTCACAGAGGCATATTAGGAAGAGAGGTTGCCCCCCCCCCCGAGATGCTACTGCAGCACCATGCGCCGTCAGAACCAGCAGGAGACTGCCCAGAAGCATGGTGGCCACAGGCTCTGCTTTCCACCGTGAGCTGAGAGCCTGGAGCCTGCTCTGACCCGAGCCGAGCCCAGCCTGCAAGCAGGGAGCCCGGTCAAGAAGGCGTGCTCTCCCAGGGACCGACACTTGGAAAATCGTTTCCTTCAGACAGGGTTGTGGATTCATTTTTCAGTCACTATCCGGGGAGTTCCTGCCATGATCCCGCCAAGGGTCCCCACGTTAGGAAGCCTGCAGGGGAAATGTACAGACACCCTGGACACCACGGGTCACTAAAACCTCCCCACAGTCACTGAGCCATGCGCGCACACACACACTGTCCACCGCAGAGGCTTACTTTTCTTTCTTGAGGCCTGTCATATTTTGCCACAAGCCCGGGAAGTTTTCAAACTGATATGTGTAGATAAAGATGAGCACCAGCATCGTGTAGATGACCACCGACATCCAGAAGTATTTCAGGATCTTCCGCCACCACTCGTAGTGCACCTGTGAGCCAGATGTTGCAAAACAGAGGAGGGCAAGATGGTTATGGGAAGCCCAGAAAAACAGCAGTGTCAGAAAATAAGGCCCATCTTCCGCTTCGTTTTTAAACACTCTGCTCCTAATGCAGGTGGGTGAGTGTGGGGTAGAAGCCCAGTCCTCCAGGCTGCTGCACAGCATCAGGGGGAATGAGCAGGAAACGCACGAGCCCTCATCCCAGCAGGCGGCTGAGGAGGGCCACTGTGGTGGTCATCACTGCTCAGGGAAAACGGCGTCAGCTCTGGGATCCAGCGTGGCACTGTGTGGGTAAAAATGTGAACCACAGAGAGACATCGCCCTTCGCCAGGAGCCATGGACACTCACTGGAGGCCACACAGCCTGTGTCTGTGAAAGGGTGCAGAAGTTCGTTTCTTTCTCTTGAGGTGCTTATATCCCACCTATGACAGATTCCTGGGCACTCTCCTGCTTTGTTTTGCTGGTTCCCGACCAAGAATACTTTACCGTTACTCTCCTTGGATTTTCTTCTCATGGCGGGTAAAACTGTGCTTCTGGAGAGGACAGTTCATTTCAGCGTGATCATCTATGCTTCAGCTAGTGACATGCTAACACTCACAGTGTGACACACACAGAGATTTGTGTACATGCACGGGCACAAGGAGTTTCCTCATCCCTGGCACCCTGGGAATGCTCCCCTTTGTAAGATCACCCAGACACTCTCTGTTCCAAGATGCAAGTTAGTTATAACCACCCCTTTCTTTTGTTTTTTGGTACCGGGGATCGAACTCATGACCTCACACTTGCCAAGCAGGTGCTTGTGCCGCTGAGCTAAATCCCCGGCCTACCCAATATTCCCTTTTTTTAATCAAGAATTTTGGGAAAAATTATGAACCTCTTCCTAATTGCTAAAGAATCTGTAATTTTAAAATGGAGAACAAGTTGGCACTGCTCACGCCAGGATTCTCAGGGTGCCACGTCTGACCTTCTCAGTTGCTCTCTGTGTTGTGTTCATGGGCTTGGGGTAGCCTGGCCTCTCCAGAAAGGAGGCCCACGTGCGTTCCTGGGCCAGAGGCCAGAACTCGAATTCGGCGTGGCTGTGAGTCTCCTACCTGGTACAAGGCCACGCAGAACAGGAAGAGCACCATGTAGATGATCTTGTACATGACGATCTTGCCCTCGAAGCTGACAAAGAAGAACATCCCGCCACACACGTAGATCCAGTACTTGATGAACATGGCCACCACCAGGTTGCCCAGCACCTTCATGATGTCCTGGTCATCTTCGTCTTCCTCTGCCTCCTCCTCCTCCTTTCTTCTCCCAGGCTTCTCCTCTTTCGCTCCCTCTTCTTCCTCCTTCTCTCTGGGCTCACCTTCCACTTGCACATCTTGCAGTTCTTCATCTTCAAAACAGAAAGCGCTGCCATTACACTTGGAAGGACACCCGACCAGCACCGCGCCGGACGCCAGGGGACACAGGGCATCTCTTCCAGGCCTCCACATGCGACTTGGGTTGATTTTAGGCTGTTCTACTAAATAACATGACATGCACAACTGACTCACAGACAATTTTCACAACTCTCCTGAAAGGTAGTGTAAAAGAAAATACATTCAGCAATAATTTACATTAATCTCTTCACAACCCTTTTTTCATTTCCAACATCTGGGACCCAGGATCTAGAAAAATAAATAGGCAATAAAAACACAAATCAAAACGACCAGGCTGATTTCAAATTCTAATGGTCTCATGGCCCTAAATGACCCAAGCCATCCCAGACTGCCAGGTGCTAGCAATCCCAACCCAGTGAGTGCGAATTAAATCCAAAGAATAATTATGATTTAACTAGTCGGGAGCAATCTTAGGTGTGAGAATGAAAAACATCTCTTGCTTTAAAATATGCCAGTGTACAGGACTCACCCCATATTACCAAGGCTGCTGCCTACGCTTGCTTCTTTTATTCCGTCAGCCCACCCACCCCAAGCAGGGGGAGCAAAGGCTACGTGAGGCAGTCAGATCAGCTGTTGATCTCTGTGAACCTTTCTTTACCAAAACTGCCTGGATTATCAGATCACTGTGCTGCCGTTCAAGGTCATGGGCAAGACTGAAATCTTAACGACAGACTTTTGCTGATGAAAAGCAACACGACAGTTAGGCCTAAATAAGAAACCACGTAAGACAGCCTAGTTGGTCCTGGATGGAGGCCCCAGCCTGGTGTGGGGAGCACAGTGTCCTTTCTGGGGCAGTGCTCCGTTCCAGCCTCCCAATGGCCTCAGTCCATCCCACACAGGCCACGCTCCTGCGTCTCGCTGTGTGCACAGCGTTTGGGAGCTCTTCACAGTCAGTCTGGGTTGCAGGCCTAAAGCCACGAAGACAGTGCCCGAACCCCTGCCCTTCCTCCCTGCCCCACCAGTTTACTCTGCAGTGTATGATTTTTAGGAATCAGAAGGATTTGAATTAAGATTGCAGTCAGCTCCTGATTCTAACACTCCCTGAAGTAGACGCACGAGCTGCTCCAGCGCATGTTTCTTCTTGCATGAGTCACCTTCCCTCTCCTTTTCAACGCGCCCTGCAAAGTCTAACGGTGCCGCGCTATAACCCTGTCCCTTACTGCCCGGAGTCCAAGGCCCTCTTCCTTCCAGGCAGAAGCACAGAGCTTTGATGGTGCATTCTGTGCTCTTTATCATTTTGCAGAGCACAGAGCAAAATGAGGCCACACACCGTCCACACTCATTTACCTTTTCCCTCATGTTCCTGACTCCCAATCTTGACTTCTGACAGAAGAGCTTCCTTTTCTCTAAGAGCTTTTTGCTCTGTGAGGTGCTGCCTTAGCAGGAGCCAGAAAGTAATAGTGAAGAGAATCTGCAACGAGAGAGAGAGAGAGAGAGAGAGAGAGTGAGAGAGAGAGAGAGAGAGAAGGTTACGTACCGTGTGTGGCATGGCCTGGTCTCCGCACAGACCTCGTCTCTCCACATCTCGGTGGGAGCAGTCAACAAATCTGCATATCTGAGAGGGAGTCGAGCCCCTCCAGGTTGCCCCTGGAAGCTACTGCTCCTTGCCTCTCTGCTTGGGAGGTTGCAGGCATTGGGTCAGGAGCACGCTCAGCAGGGCACAGCCCCCTGCGCTTGTCCTCAGCTAATCCCTGTTCCCCCCAGGAACACGGTGCCTAGTGTGTGGGGCCGCTGCTGCTGTCTCTGGTGATAGCCTTGATGGCGTGCAATTCACGACCCACACAGTTCCCTCACCTCAAGGGTAGGGCTCAGGGACGGGGCAAAAGGCTCAGGGGTGCAGTGAGTATTTAGGACATCCAAGGTCCTAGGTTCAAATCCCAGCACCAAAAAGAAATGGTGTAATTCTATTAGTTTCAGTATAGTCACAAGGTTGTGCAACCATCACCACAATACATTTTAAAATACTTTCCTCGCTCCAAAAAGATCCAGAGCAGTGACTTGTCTCCCTACCTGAGCACCAGCCAATCACCAATGAACTGTTTGTTTGCATGGATTTGCTTAAACTAGACGATTTAAATAAATGGAATTACAGAAAACATGCTGTGTTCTTTTCCAACATTATGCTGAGCATGATGTTTTTAAGTTATTCACATGGTGACTATATAGTTTTTTGTTCCACTTTCTTATTAAATAACATTCCATTGTACAAACGTTAAGATTTTTATGTGTCCATTCACGTGGTGGGCGTACAGGTTGTTTGAACTTTTTTGTGAACTGTTTTGGTGACTCTGGAAAATGCTGTTGTGAGTATTTATATGTGGGTTTTCCTGTGGACACATTTGCGTTTCTCTTGTGTATACAACCCCAGGGCGAGAAATGGTGGTCAGGTGGTAATTCTGCCCGTAACATTTTGAGCAGCTGACAAACGCTGACCATTTTCCAAAACTGTGCCCCACTTGACAGCCCCACAGCATAATGTGACAGTTCCAACCTCCCTCGGGGCCTCAGGACATTTGTGTCTGCCCTTCTTGGTACAGCTGCCTAGCAGATGAGAGATGGCATCTCACCAGGATTCACAGCAGGCTTTTAATAAATATTTGCTGAAGAAATGAAAAAAATTTAAGAAAGCAAGTAAGTCATTTTCACATTGGGTAACTGCCTGCTTAACTATCTACAAATATCTACTTATCATTTTCTTTCAACTAGGGTCCACCAGGTGCTGGTAAATATGCCCAAGTCTAAAGAAATCAAGAACATACACGCACATGTGAAAATCTTCATGAAAATTCTGTGAGTTGCGGGAATCTGATGCATAGACAGAGAGGCCAGCTGGGACGCCTCTCCCAGGGAAGACGAGTTAAAGCCTGGCTTTGAAAGGGGGAGGTGACACAATTTTGTGGAGCCAGGAATGAGACACCGGGACCCAGGAATTTGCTGCAAAATGCACAGACCTGTAAGGTCCACAGGAGGACTCACTCGCTTCCACCCCTCTGACTCTGCCAGCGCCCCTCAGACAATCTGAGCCCAGTCTGTGTTTTCACAAACATCACCACTGCGTCAGATTCCAGGGAGCTGTGTTGCTGTCATCTAGGACAGCACTTGACATCCGCTTTTGGGCTTCTGGATGCATTAAAACACAGACACGGGGCCTGGCTTCCCAGAATCTGGTTTTTAAAATGAGTAATAATATTTCCTCTCCAGAACACTGCTATTTTTAGGTTAGGCAGGGAGTATTCTACACCTTAGCCTGCTGCCTTTTCCACATCTCTTTGATACTGCGGCAGGCTGGAATGGATTGACACAACTGGCAGGGTAAGGGCTGGAATCTCTCTAAGATCCTGGAGTTCTGCTGTAGAGAGTGACTACCTCACCTGTACTGTATGTGAATTCGTGCCTGTGTTTAAGGGGAAATGATGGAAGGGGGGGGAGTGTCAGATAAAGAAGACTTGTGAATGAACACACCATGTGGGTTTTTTCAACATAGTACAGTTTGGGAGAAAAAGCAGAGGTGAAAAAGGCGTGGGTGTTTGGGACGGGTGAATGAACGGATGAACGAATAAATTATGAATGAAATCTCCACGGTCCACGGTCCACACAGTCTCTGCCATGGGTGTTCACCTGTTAGTATCACACTGCCTTTCAGCTTGAAGCCCTTTAGTAAAAGACCTGTTAGAAGGACCAATCTCCCCGCCCCACCTGCCACCTTGGAAACAGGTGTCTGGCACTCTTTTGGTGGCTGCTGCAGGAAAGACGGACCCCTCCTTCTAAGATACTTACTCTCCTCTGTTCAAAAGAGAATTTAGGTAAGAGGCCAATTCCACATCTTTTATTTTGTACCAGGGATCGAACTCACGACCACACGCTTGCAAGGTAGGCACTTATGCCACTGAGCCAAATCCCCAGCACTTATTCTCCTCTGTCTGGTGGGGAAACAGCATCAAGGCTCATTCAGTATAAACCCTGCGTTGCCTTTGTGGTTTGGAATCCCCAGTGCACAGGGGATGTGCTCGGAGCCCTCTGCTTTGGTACAGGATGGGAGTAAACTAGGTCACCTCATCTAATGAATGGAAACGACCAAGGTGGCCCCCAAGAGATCACAGGCCATGAAGAGACTGTGACTGTCCTACTGACGGACGAAGGTGGATCAGCAGACTAGAAGAAGAAGAGCCAAAAGCGAGGGTCAGAACTTAATGTCTGCAGCTGAAACACTTCCAGGACAGTCCTGGGGACAGCATGCTGCCGAGAGTAAATGATGGTCTGTAACAGCAACGTGCCAATAAGGCTCTTTTACACAGTGACACCTCCTGAAGAGTTTGTCTTTTAGCCCCTTTCTGGATTTTACCCTGCATTTTCCTATCTTACCTGTAGGCTCCTAGTACCATCTTCAAGCTACTCCACTACAATTTACACTAAAAATACCTTAGACTCTGATTTTCCCTTAAGTAGGAAGCATCACCATTTTTAAGTAAAAGATAAAATGCGGTGCCATATATATTCAGGTTTAAATGACGGACACCTGAAAGCAGGGTAAATTAGTTCTCTGTCTCATGCGTGTCCATTTTCTGCAAAGCACTGCCTATCTGGAGCTTCCCACTGTAAGGTTTTGCTCGATGCCACTAAGACCATGACTGCGGTTTTGTTCTGTTGCCTTCTGTTTACTCACCTTCGAGGCAAGCTCTCCTGGCTCTTTCTTCTCTAGGAACCCTGGGACCTTCTTAATTTCCGGAAGCTCAAAGCTCCATACGTACTGCAGCACCAGCAGCAGATTTGCGTAGACGACCATGAAGGGTGAGCTGATCATGGCGTACTTCCGCCGATTGCGGATCATCCAGAGCGTGCAGGACCAGATGAGGAGCACGAAGGTCAGCCAGCTGTGGTAGGTGATGCTCCAGGCCTGGGGGAGGGAGGAGAGAGAAGGCGTCAGGGTCAGGGTGGCACAGCCTCCCCTGCAGCACAGTCCAAGTTTCCTGCACAGGAGGAGGAGGATGAGTTCCACAGGGGAGACTGTGCGCCCCAGGCCTGTGGCAGAGGACGGGAGAAGAGGGAAAGGGGTGCTGCTGTGGATGCCTTCCGCTTCCCAGGGCCAGAGCCACAGGCCCAGGGGCTCCGCATTCTGACCTTTTCCTGTCAGTCCCAGTCTTTTCACTGTCACCCTACGCTGTAGTCTCCAAGTCAAAGGTAAGTCTTCATTTCCTGTCCCAAACAGTCTGGAGTTATTTATGAGTGGTTTGTGAGTGTGAGCCGTAGCTGAGCTGAGCAGTAATAAAACACTGAGAATGGCAAGGTTAAGTGTGCAGCCAGGCAGAGGCGCCACGCTCACACGAGAGTTGTGTGTTGGGTGCCCATACATCCCTGTCCACAAGGCTAAGCTTGGCCTGCGTCCAGTCAGGGTGAGGACCAGAGGGGCAGCCCTCCCGAGGATGGCATGTTTTCTTCCATTCCCATCACAGAACCACAGACGATCCTCAAATGGTAGCTGGTAGCAACAGACAACCTGTGAGTCAGGGCCACGCATGCTGTTAACGTCAGCAAACCTGCTATACATTTCTGTAATCTCTGATACCATTTTTTGTGTATGAAAAGATATTGAGAACATTTTCTAGGTATTTTTGGAGCTAACTGAAATCAACCACCTTCTTGAATTCATTATGAATTACCAAGAGAGTTCTAAAGTCCAAACTGTTTTCCTGGTCTGTTTTGCGCCTGGGAAGCTGGATAGGAATGAAGGTGAAGGAAGCCAGCAGAGAACAAACAAATGTCTCTTCTCAGCAATTTGTACATCTATCCTGAAACACTATTAGCTTTCAAAGTGATGAGTTATTTGAAAGTGCTGGTTAAAAAAACACTTATAAACTGGAAATTAAAACTACTTTTCTGAAAATGAAGATAGTAAATGACAACTGAAGTCCTTTGAATTATTTTCATGAAAATATTATTCCTTATAGTGTGCATCAAGCCAGGCATGATGGTGCACACTTGTAATCCTAGCATTCAGGAGGCTGAGGCAGGAGGATAGCCACAAGTTTGAAGCCAGCCTCGACTGCATAGTGAGTTCAAGCCCAGCCTGAGCTAGTGAGACTCTGTTTCAAAACAAAAACAAAAACAGTCCAAAAATCAAACAAACAAAAAAGAAATAGTGTGTATCAAAGGTTAGGTAACATCTGTCACGAATTTAGTGGGTCTGTATTAAAGGATGTATTCAGTGAACTTGTCTCGGTGTGAAAAGCAAACACAACCTTGCCATTCTGTGTGGTCCAGGACTGGTGGTCACGCTTTCGGAACCCCAACAGGGTTTTCTCCCTTCCTGCTCACGGGTGGAGGGCGAGGGAGGCTGCTGAAAAGCCCCTGGCTTGGTAAGGACTCCGCGCAGCCCCTGCGGCGCACGTAGCGTCCACATGCTGTGGCGGCCGGGTGCGGGGGCTGAGCTGTCTCAGAGCTCGGCATCCGCCCGCTTCGGATTTCTGAACAGACACAAGCATCCGAACAGGCCTGGCCCCTGCTTCCTCAGCTTCTGGTGGGGCACAGGAGCGAGCCCGAGGGTCAGCGCTGGCCGGCGGCACTGCTGAGTGCTCGGCTAGGACAGCGCCGCGCACCAGGAAGGGTGCGTCTGCGAGGAGCGCTGCGTTTTCACAGCTGATTGTTCTCTACTGAGTAACAAAACACGTCTCAAAGCTGTTTTTGCTTTAGCTCCGTTTCGTTAAGGAAAAGACTAAACTTACCAGTACGAAAGGAAAAATATGAAGGGCAACCTTTCTTGAGCCGAGCCTTGGAACCGCACATTGCCTTGTTATAGCAAGTGATCAGCATTTAACAAGCAGAGATTCATGGCTCTTTGGGAAATTAATTATTGGAAATTAATCGAAGCGCATGGAGTGCTTCCACTTGAAGAATGGAACCAGCACCCTCCAAGGAGCACCCTGAATTTCCAGGCCCTTCGGCTTCTGCGGCTCTGTCGAGGCCGGGCTGCCTGGGGAGCCCTTCAGGGCCGGCAACAGACAACCAAGGAGCGGGCACAGCTGGGCTTAGGGATTTGTTTCTTGAGAGTTATAAAGTATTTCCATTTTTATCATCAGAGGCGTCCACAGGATCTCACCACTAACAAAGAATTTGGAAGAACTGTGTTTTAAATAGGAGTTTTAGATTTCTTGAAACTATAAGTCAGCTTTCTTGAGAAAGATTAGAGTTTTTCATCTGCTTTTCTGAAGCTGTGGTGGTAGAGATGGGGTTGTCACAGCGGGCAGGACTGGGAGATCACAAGTCTCACCCATCAGACAAGATACACTGGTCCCACTCACCTTCCAGAAGAAGTAAAAGCAGTGTGTGCCAACCTCGAATTCCATCAGAACCTTCCAGTAAAGTTGCCCAATGTGTCCTCATAAGTTGGCAAAATAGGGGACAGTTGGGCTGATAAGCAAAGCTGAGAAACACACATTCATATTTAAAAAGAGGGCAGGCAGAGCCGGGGAGGATGTGACTCTGCAGTGAGCACAAAGGCCTGTGAAAAACTGGCACAGCGGTCTCCCAGGCTATGGGGACATGAGGACCCCCGTAACAGACTGGGCCAGGCGCCCTGGGCACGGCAGCCATGGCCTGGGGAGCTGGTTGGTACCTACCATCATGGCAATGAGGGCGCAGATGTAGCTCTGCTTCATGATGAAGTGGAACACAGACACCATGGCATGCACCCGGACGCTCCTCCTGTCCTGGCTCCTTTCCTCTTCAAATTCTTCTTTCTCGCCCTCCTCGTCCTCTTTCTTTTCTAGATGGACAGAGACTTTGTGTAACCACCATGTAGATAGGCGATAGGTGCAGATGCAGCTCAGGCATGGTTTGGGCACAGTGTTTTAGTTCAGACTTCAGGCATTATTAGTATTTCTATTTAATGAAATTGGCAAAATTCAAATGGAATCAGCATGTCCCAGGTGGTCAGGCGCATGGTACCTGTTATGGTTTGTGCTTGGATGTCTCCCCAAAACCTCATGCAGTCATGGGGTCAGGCTTCTGGAGTCTGTGAAAGACTCATGGTCCAATGCTGGGGTTATGGTGTGAGTGCTACATCCAAGTGGCTGTGGCCTACATACAATTTAAGGGACAGAGTCTTCTCTCTTGCTCTTCCGTTTTTGCTCTTCTTGCTTTTTATGTTTTCTGCCACTGTGAATTGTTGCCCCCCCCTGAATTGTGCCACCCTGCCTCAGAGCAAATTGATTACAGACTGAATTATGAGCTAAATAAACCTCAGAAATGACAGAAAAGTAACTGAGACAGTACCCATCCCTGGGAAAGTGCAGGAGGAAAACTTCTACAGAAGAGGACAGAAAGCCCTAGGGGAGGCCTAGGAGCTCTGCCTCCTGGCACTCAGGTCCTGGATGCGATGGGCTTCATGCCCCAAAGCCACTGTGGAACAGGCAAGATGGAGCACCACCCCCAGCTCTGCTGTAAAAGACAGTGGCTTTGCTGCAGACACCAGCTATTCCTGAGACAGGCCAGCCGTTGTGTGTGACTGCCCATGGTGCTACCCAGGTATCAGGAAATGAGGTCTCCACCCACCAGCTTCCAGCAAGATGGCAAGGGCTGTGGGGTGGGGCCAGGGGTGGGTCTGATGCCATCTCATGAGGGACCCAGCTGGTCACACCCAAGTTCCTGACCGAGCATGTGTGTGTGACATGACACAACTCTAAAGTCAGCAGGTAAAACGTCCTCCTGATTTTCTTGTTCAAGTTAACTGGGCTGCCCAGGAAGCATCATGGCAGGGGCTGTAGCATACTGAGGAGGAAGAATAAGCCATAGAAAAAGCCAGTGACTACTGAGCTACCCCACAGGGGTTCGGGGGACCCGCGGCAGGGCAGGGCTGCAGCCCTCCCTCCGCACCATCCCACCAGCAAGGATGTGCAGGGAACCAGGCACCCAGCAGCACACCTCAGCCCTGTGCACAGTGCTTCTGAGTATATGGAATCCATTTCACAACAACTTTCCAGGCTTTGTTTTACCTTTGGAAGTTCAGAGTATGGTATATGAATGTGCTTAGGTTGCCTTGGCAGTTGGCAAAAATCCATGTGCTCTCATACAAGTGGCATTAAGAGAAGGGTGACTTGGCTGGGACCAGAGTACCCATGGTACTGGATCCTGTCAAGGGCCCACTCTGGGTGCCCCTGTGGTTCTGGGTTGCCACTCTGAAGGGCAGCTCAGACCTGGAGCTCTGCCACCTGGGTGAGCTGGAACCTGGAATGCCTACATGTGGGTGGCACTGTGGGAGCTCACGGAAGCTGCTGGAGTTGGCCTGTGTGTGTGTGTGTGCACATGTGCATGTATGCACACAGTGTGCATGCAGGGCCGGGGGACTTGCAGGGCCCAACCTCACTGCAAGCACCGGATGACCTGACAGGTAGCAGATAGCAGGACTGTCAAGGGGCAACTGCAGGAAGAACTAGGAAGAAGCAGGAAGAACACAACACCAGGATGGGCCAGGCAGGGGTTATGCAGAAAGGTCTCAGAGGACTAATAATACATCTCAAATGCAAATGCGGGCAGATCTGCCTTCTCTCAAGCTGCTGTGGCTCCCTGCATACATTCTGATTTTCCCTTTCCTCAATATTCAGCTCATTTCCTTTTCATGAGCTGTGACACCTGCAGCACCTGGGGTGAATCAACCAGTGCCCAGCACAGCCGCAGACCCATGCTGACATCCACGTTCTTCAAGCCATTCCAGAAATTTCTGTTTCTAGGTCAGGGCTGCAGCTTTCAAGATGTTGGCTACTAATCAGAACTTTTTTTTTTTTAAAGAATGCTGTGTAGACTGAAAATAAGTCTGTGGGTAAGATTTCAGCCCTGGGCCACCAACCCACCACCTGAATAGCTTTTCTTCAACACAATAAATAGAGAGACAGTTTTGACCCCATCTCTGGTTCTGGGGATTGAATTCAGGGCATCGCCCAGTCTGGGGAAGGACCTCCTCACTGAGCCTGGCCCCATAATGGACTAAAAAGGACTCATTCTTACAACAGTCATGGATTATCCAGAAAAGCAGTGATGATCACTGTCATATCAACAGGAGATCAACATACAGATAACAGACCTAGATCTACATACACGTGTCCATGTGGGTTTCATGCTATTAAAAGTTTACATTTGGAACTTGTTTTGTTTTTGAGACAGGGTCTTGTTATGTAGTCCAGCCTAGATTTGGACACACTGTATATCCCAGGCTGGACTCGAACTTGCAGTGACCCTCCTGCTCTAGCCTCCTAAGTGCTAGGATTACAGGTGTGCACTGCCTGGGTTGGCTAGAACGTTTTGTTCTAAATTCAAGAATGGAACATGAACAATGACAGGCTGGTGCCACACGGACCTAGCACTTAGACACATCCAGCAGGACGGCGAGGTGTCTGTTGAAAAGTGACAAGCAAACCGAGTGAACAGTAAAAGAAAGAGCCAGCGGGACCACGCTCACCACTGTGGCCCCGGGGCCGGGCTCCTCACCTGCGGACTCCTCCGAGGGCTGCCAGCGGTAGCGGGGCGTGGAGTACAGGTCGGCCTTGGCTGGGCCGTTCTCCAGCGGCAGGCTGGGGTGGATAGTGTGGTAGTCCACGGGGTTGCCGTTCACTGTCACCAGCAGGCCCTGCGGTGCAGCGGGAAAGGACCACTGAGCATGGCTTGGAGTCCCCTTGTGAGTGCCTCTTCCTCCCCTGTGCCCTGAGCCGGCCCATGGCCAGCAACTGATGGAAAGCCGATTCTGCCGACCATGCAAACACTCCTGCAAGATGACAGTGTGCAACCAATCTCTCTCCAAACCCTGTCTGCAAAGATTGGCAGCAGCACCACACACACCTGGTACTGTTTCAGCTGTGGCAAACCATGCAATGAAGCCCTGCAAATCCTCCTGCCCCCTCCCCCAGTCCCGCCCCACACCACACACACCTCTGCAGAGGGTGCAGGTCTCAGCTTAGATGCCCTCCTGGGATCCAAGCCAGGCTGCACACCCGGGCTCCCTTCTGTCTCTCTGGCCCTATTGCTGTCAAGCTAAACACATAAATGCATGCACATGTGTGTTCACGAGCATGCGAGTCTTCTCATCTAAATGATGCAGTGATCAGCACAGCCACAGCTCAAAATGCTTAAACAACAGCCCCACGGATGGACAAGGCTTTCTGAAGTTTAAATGTGCCTCACATAGTTACGAGCAAGGTCACAGCATGAGTCCGGGGTTTTTAATAGTAATAAGCCCAATATAATTTTTGCGAGAAAATAATCAAAAAGCTTACAGTGACTTTATATATCCCTAAATAAACTCATAGGAGCTCACCCCACTTGTAACTTTTAAGTCACTTATGCAAGCATAAATGATAGTTCTAAGGATATACTAACGTCAGATGGTTTGTAGTCATCTTGGGTCATGGACAAAAGCTGCAAAAAGCAATGCAGGACAGCATGTTAGGAGGTGAGCTGAAAGCGTTCTGATGCTTCTATGCATCTATGAAGTTCCCTCCACACAGCCCCACTCTATAGCTGGAGGAAGCCCAGACATTATCACTGCCATGCAAAACGTAAAGCAACAAATAATTGAGCTGTAAGATGCTGTTTACTGTGGCCACTTCCAGAGTCTGGTGTTGATTTAGTTTTAATGATGACAGCAAATATGCAACCATGAACCACATGGTTACAGAAGTTACTATCTTTTTTAAGTGTTTTGTTTTAACAGAATAAAACACTTGGTTTTATGCTGCTAGAACACTTACAGAAATCTGCAGAATTCTGAAAGTATTTATTTTTCAAGAAAAGTCTCTTAGTATAATGAATAAACAAACAAAAACATTGATTTTTACTGATGTTTGAAATTATTTTAAGATCTGCATATTGCCCACAACAAAATAATTATTATAGGATCATACTTTTAAACTACATTAATGCCAAATGTTTGGGCTGTCCTCAAATAATTATTAACACAGCAAATGTATCTTGGGTATTCTGGAGCCTGAACCCATTTAAGTTCCTACAACACAGAAGGTCTCCAAGAGTCTTTGTGGATGTGGAGTCTATCGAACAGTATGTGCCATATGAGAAATTCAAACTGAGACATTCAAAAATTAATTAACAGTTCATTAAAATCATTTATTAGTTATTTATTATTTAAAATTACTTTTTAGTTCATTAAAATTAGTTCATTGTATATTAACATAAATTGTTGAGATATCTTTATTTTCAAAGAAAACCACATTCTGAAAAGAGTACTGCCATCTGCATGTGTACAGGTCTGTTCATGGTCCAGCTGAGGAGAAGGCGCCTGCCTCTCCCACCTGGCTCTGCTGGGATCAGCTGCCAGAAGGTGGTCTGGCTGTGTCCCGCAGAGCACCCGGCCCCCAGGGCATGAGCCGGAGGCAGAAGGAATCTGCCCGGTCATTACAGACAGTCTTCTCTGGGCTGCCCTGAACCCAGCTGCTGGCAGTCAGACTGGGTCAGAGCCAGAGCTACATGAAGCAGCAAAGGGAGTGAGGCGTTGGGAGGTGACTCTCCTTGGGATGTGAGTCGCACAGTGCACATTCCCACTGCGCTTCCACATCTGCTCGTTTCTTGGCCGGAGTGGACTTCTCAGCTGGGCGCCATCCTGCCTTGCCAGCAGAGACCTCCAACTCATCACCTGCCTAATACTCAGACTGAATGGCCACGTTCTGCTCCCGCTGTCCTACAGGTAACCATGGTGTATATGGGGATTCAGGGTCTGCTGCTCGCTGGGACCCTTGGCTGAGGAGCATTTGTCCTGTTGGCCTGCTGGACCCCCATTGTGTCATACGAATATTAAAAAGATGTGGACATCAAGGTAGAGATTCTGGAAAATTAACCTAGGCCTTTGTTATCGATGGGATGTGTTCTCACAGATGCACCAGGAGGGACGGTGGATACATCCTACAGTGAGATTTGACAAGTTCTGCCACATACCTGGGCCACAGACCTGCAGAGCATGGTACCATGCTACACATGCTTGGAACAATGGTGAGTATGTGTGTATCTAAACATGGAAAAATGCCATCAAAGGGCGATGGCAGCACCCCTGCGCAGGGCCTGGCCATGTGCAGAGTCCGTGGGGCCACAGAGGCAGGGGGTGAGCATGGCAACAGTGAAAGTCCATAAAGACCAGGCCTGCTGCAGACTTGGGAGTGTCGTCCACTTAGGTCACGTGGCACTCATTTGAAAAGCACGCTTGTTCCTGCCAGCATTGGTGCAGACATGAGAACTACACAGTGCCGTGCTTCTACCCGGCCACATCTCTGGACAATGGAGACTTTTAGGTCATTACAGTCTCTTGGCACCAGTGCTGTCCCCAGCCACGAGCCCCGCAAGATGGTCTGCTCCTCGATGTGCAAGCATGAGGGAGCCCGAGTCCCCGCCAAGGATGGAGGAGCATTTGTCACCACTACACAGCCAGACTAAGGGCACAACTATGACAATGGGGCCCAAAAGGGCAAAGGATCCAGGCCTTGTGAATTACACAGTGTGCCCACATGTGCTGGCCACTCAACAGAGGACGGTGACACTTGCCACTTCTGTTTACTGTGCATTTTAGAGGTTTTCTACAGTTTTACAAAAGCAATCAGAGCATTCCTCTTAGGACTAAGAGATGTCAGTAGAAAGCACGGACACAAAGTGCTGTCCCCCCAGGGCTGGGGCACTGGCATTCTGCCCCCTTGGGAAGTGCTGGGCTCCTCTGCTAGAGCACCCAACCTCTCTGCAACCCAGGAGCAGCCTGCACCGACCCAGACCTCCTGGGCTGCACGCAGGGTGAACACATGCACAGCAGAGCAGACCCAAGGCACGCCCGTCCCATCGCTTACTTTCCTCTCGTCAGTGGGATAGTGGGCCGCGTACCACAGGCTCCGCCGCCGCTCTGCTGAGTAGTGCTGCTTGGGGCTATCCTCCAGGGCGTGGTCTTCCTCCTTGGCCGTCTCATCTGGCACCTGGAACACAGGGTCAGAGCCATAGCCCTGTGTCCCAGAGCAGCCTGGGCAGGCGGGGCCGCATTTGCCCTGCTCACTGTTTTTCAGAGCTAACGTGCACTCTGCGTAGGACACGAACAAGGCAGACAAAGCAAAGCCCCAACGCTGCCCTGGGCTCAGTACAGATGAGGTGTGAAATGCCCTGGTGTCTGGACCCCCCACACACATGGTGTCTGGACCTCTCCAGGGTGCCCTCACACAAAACGGCCCTAGCTTCTCAACGCACTACACCCCGGGCTCTGCGTGCCAGCACCGAGGGTCTGCAGGAAGCTCTCCTCGCTCCGGGGGGGAGCCAGGGGGGCAGCCAGGCAGAGCCTCGCACAGGGGTCCCGAGTTACAGCCACTGACAATCGGGACCGTGCCTTCAACAGCCAGGGCACTTCCTGCCCACTGACCTGGTGGTGATGACAAGTGCCATCTCCCCACTCTGCTGAGGACCTGTGGTACGGACCCCACAGAGGACAGTAGAGACACCCAGCACTTGTGTAACAGGCTTTGCACTACCGAGTCTAACCCGAGGGGTCTGAGGCTGGTCAGAGCAGTCCAGGCTGAGCCACTTCGGTGCTGACTTGTGGGCATTCTCAGCTCCTGAGGGTTTGTCAGGAAGGGACCCCACCGCAAGCCAGGAGCATCGACAGGACACTGGACTCCTGACGGCTGCTGCTGACTGTGGACTCCCGGCAGCTGCTGCTCTGTGTTCGGGGGGCCACTGCCTCCATGCCCACAGGGAGAGGCTGGCAGCTTTCATGAAATGTGCCAGGTCCCCTAAAAGTGCGATTTGGTCAGTGTTCCGTCTCCTGACACTGCCTCACCAAGCAAGTCCTCTGCCCTTGCCCACTGATGTGGACCCCGAGGCGTTGACACTGCTACCACAACCTGGGTGCTGCCTCTGCCCGGGCACTCTGCCCCATCTCTGCCTCTCCTTCCAGATGGTCCAAGGCTGGGACCACAGAATACGGCAGAGCTTGGCAGGGAGCAGCGCTTTTGCTGAACCACCTCCTCATGAGAGAGACTTTCGGGGCCCACAGGAAAACCTCAGGCAGGGCCTCATAACAGCTGCCGTGCCTGTGCCTCTGTAATGGTGAGGGTTATTGCGAAATAGTCCCACCATGCCTTTTACTTTCTTATGCACATCATTTATGGATGTCTATATGTTCATGTGTGCTATGAGTGATACAATATATGGCAAAGGTTTAAATTTTAAAAAATTTAATGTGGTAAGAAGTTATCACACTGCCATTAATCTCCCTCATAGTCCCCTCTCTCGGAATGCCCTCGTCCTATTGTCCTTTACTTTCTGAAGCAGTTCTAGAAGTCCTTTTTTTGTGAGTCTTTACAAAGCGTGATTAAAAAGAACTACAGCAAACTCAGCTGTTGACCACCATCCAACAGATGGTGAACACGAACACCCACCTCCTCTAGCACGTGCGGTGTCGCGTGGCTGCCGGCTCCTCTCCAAACTCCAGATGGTCAGGAAAAGGAAGGCAGCCAGGACAGGGCACCTAAAGACACTCGGAAAGAGGACCCCAGAGTGGCTGCAGAAGGTGGCAAGGACAATAGGATGAGAGTGTTCGAAGAAAGGGGGAAAATTCTGAGGATCCATGGCAGTGTCTTTCACTGTAGTACCTATATACGCATCCTCTGCGCTCGAAACGAAGATGCCCTCTGAGAATGCTGCTAACACTCCTGTGGACGGCACTGCCCCTCACACAGGACCCAAGCTGGGACACAGGTGCCTCTGCCAGGGCCAGACTGAGACGTGCGTCTCACCCACTCACAGTCACGGTGGAAATCAGCGCCACTGCCTTCTCTCAGTCTGCATTTCCCCGAGGAGGTGCAGGCCCTGGCTGTGGTGACTGGCCTTGGACAAGGGTCTGATGACTGACTGATGGAGTGAATGTGTGGCTAAAGCATGCTAGAGCGTGATCTCAGGATGTGAGGACAGGAGAGAGGAGAGAGAGAAACTTTCCCAGGCCTAGACGTGAGCGAGGACAAAGGAAGATGGACCGGACTGCAGGCCTTGGCTCAGCCCAGCCTGTACTGCTTCTGCCCTGAGCAGCACCCCCTGAAGGTGGCAGGGGAGGCAGTACTGAGCCAACTGCCTGAGCAGAATTCCTCAGTCTTGGGGAGACCAGGGGACCCAGGAGAGAGTGGCGACAGGCTCCACTCTCCCTTTGAGGTGCAGGGCCCCCCTGCTGTGTGGGCTGCAGGCACGAGGGGCGGGGCTGCAGCACCCTCAGATTGGAGAAACCCATGAATACCACCACAGGGTAAAAGGGGCTGTGAGGTCAGTAAGTTTGTGATTTCAGGAAAATGGGCCTCTATAAGTCCTCATTTTCCTCACCTGTGAGATGGAAAGGACACTGGCTCTTCCGAGAGAGTGTAATAAAGTTTGTAAACAGCCTTGCGTGTTACCCATACTTAGTAAATGCTCAGGAAAAAATGAACCCTTGACTCTCTTTCCTGGCAATGATTTGTGGCAGCACCAAGGGGTGCTCATGCAGGAAGCCAGCCACCCTGACCATTTTCTATCCACCAACAATAGGCAGCACGGGGTTCTGTGACCAGATGCTGCAGCAATGCTGGACTAAGCCCTGGTCAGCAGGGGGCTGCAGCGATGGGCAGTCCTGGGGGACCAGGCCACTGCAGACAAGACCACGGGCACCCTGGACTCTTACTAGGGGCTCCTGGAGCCAGATGCGGATCAGCGTGGCCAGGGTGTAGTACATGACCAGCAGCAGGACCGGGTTGGCATGGTGGTACCAGGACAGGTCTGGGTTGACGATGATCTTCCAAGTACTGGAGCAGTCGGTTTGGATCACTGACTTGATGCCAAACAACCTGTTCAGAAACAAGGAAAACTGCTAAGCCATCTGTCGGGAACAGCCTGTCCCTTTAATATACATGTCCCTTTGAACCTCTCTGACCTATCTCCGATTAGCCATAAATTAGGTTCGTTTTCTGCCATTCTTATTTCAAAATATCTCTATTAATTCATCTACAAAAAGGTTCACACTAGTCTATTTATTATACCTCAAACTGGTCAAATATATTTGAGTGCACTCTAAATTTGTAAGATAATTTTCATTCAGTATATCTGCTGTCTGTTTGTCTAGTCTGTTTATACTGTACAGATCATCTGTCCACATTTGTCTATTTGTCTGCTCTGTAAACAGCTGTTCCTTTTATTTGAGCTCAATTTTTTTTCCTTCTTGTTTACATTTTTAGATCATTTAATCAAGGTTTATTTGGGTTATACATTTAAAAAGCATGCTTCTACCTTGGTTACCAGCTGATTAAAATGTTAAAATTGGTTAAACAAAATCCCTTGGGGTGAAGAGACATCGAACAGGACTTTAAGTGATAAATAAGAAAGTGGCCACCTGGTAATTTTAAAACCAGCTCTTATTTATTGATCGGAGGCCCCAATAATCTCCATAACCTTATGGAAACACCCCAACTAAAGTTCATATGGCTGAGACAATTCATTGTTGCTGATCTGATGGTATTTTTATGCCTTCAAATGTAAAATTGAGATTGTTTATGATGACAAGTGTTTTCTTTCAGATCCAGACATCTGCCTTTTCCGCGTGCTCCAGCCAGGAGATTCAGGTCAGACCAACACAAGATCACCAGTCAAATAATATATGTTATACTTAGAGATGCTTAAATAGTGAGCAAACAATGTCACAAATTTCTTCAGAGCTCAAATGTTAAAGACACCCAAGGTTAATACAAAATAATAGTTCCATTTAATGTTCTATGTTAAGCTTACTGCTTCTAGTGCACGGTACTGTTATCAATCTTGTAGACGTTCAACAACTAACATTAAGAGATAATTATAAATTCATTTTGGATTCCTTCTGCTGGGATCCACCAGATATTTTCCAGAAAAAGGTTGTATGATGCATACTGGGGCCATAATTAAATATATTCAACAAGTCTTAAATGACACTACAGCTGATCTCTCTCTCCTAAATAAAAAGGTAAAATTAATAAAACAGGCCATCCTCCAAAAATCAGATGGCATTAGACATTCTAACAGCACAGGAGATACTTATACAATTGTAAAGCCTAAATGTGTGTATGACAAATAAATGACGTGTCAATTTCTAAAATTCCCTGGACCTTATCCTTATCCTCCTTATGGGAAACCATTACTAAAATTATACTCATAAATACCCTGTTGATTCTGTTATTTGACTCCTGCATACTTAACTGATTGTTTGCCTTTGTCTGCTTTAGACTTAAAGCTGTACATCTACCCAAGATAAAAATCAGATGTCTTGTGACTGTGGAGGGGACAGATACCTTCCTCTGGGGGCCAGATCCCAAGACAAAAGGCTAAACATGGCCCTCAAACCCACAGGGAGACCTTCTTAATGTGGCTTTTCATGTTTTCAACAACAGAGATAAAAATCAAAAGGAAAAATAACAATCTGGTCTTTTAGCAGCGGCACTTGGAGCTCTGAGACAGGTAAACTGAGACAAGGTGGAGCTGCCTGAGCTCCTCCCCCACCATGCTTCAAGTGCAACAAAAAGGACACTGGGCAAGAGAGTGGTTCCCCTGGGGCCTTGCCCCTATTCCAATCTCAAGGGCCATTGCAAGAGCGACTGTCCTAGCCACCAGAGAGCGGGTAAGCCATCCTCTGACTCCTTGCCCTCACAGGAGATCTCATCACCACCGGATTCATTGCTGACTGATATACTTGGACCTGTTGCTGAAGACTGATAGGGCTCGGGGTCCACAGCCCCCCATTGAGATATTCTTCTCAGAGCCCCAAGTCTCACTGGAGGTCTCAGGTAAGACATCCTCTGTACTTGTGGACATGAAGGCCATATATAGGGTTCTTCCTGAATTTTCAGGCTGTTGTATTAAGTCCTCAGTCTCTGTAGTGGGTGTTGATGGCCAACCTATGCAGCCTTTGCAGACAGGAACTGTTCCATGCAGGTTCCAGACTCTCTTCTTTACCCATAACTTCCTGGTAATTCCAACAGGTCCCACACCCCTTTTAGGTACATATTTTCTTCTCTGGCTGATCCCATAGTCTGGGATACCTCCAATCCCACCACGCTACCCATGCAATGCTTATTTTAATTTATCTTGGGGATCCTTCAATTTTTCCTTGCATTCCCTAATATCCCATAGCTCCCAAACATTTACAGGTACTTAAACCTATAATCAAGCACCTTTTAGCCAATGGTTTTCGTAAACCTACCCATTCACCCTACAATACTCCCATCCTCCTGGTACTCAAGCCTGATGGGTCTTATGGTCTAGTGCAAGACCTTAGGGTAATCAATAATGCTGTTCCCCCAATCCACCCAGTGGTACTAAACCCTTATACCATGCTCTCTCCTATCCCTCCCTCCACCACCCACTTTACAGTCGTAGATATTAATGATGCCTTTTCACACCCTAATTGTCAGGATTCCTTTGTGCTTATATAGACTGACCTAGACACTCTGAAGTCTCAGCAACTAAGACCTGTCATCTCCATAGTAAAACCTCTCTTCAGGGACACATAGCACCCCCTTCTTTTCCTATTCATCAATTTTGTGGATATACCCCTGGTCAGGACTGACAGGTAGATTTTTCTCACATGCCCTGCCACAAAACTCTCAAATATCTTCTCACCTTTGTTTGTACTTTTTCAGGATAGATAAAAGCCTTTCCCACAACCAGGGAGACCACTGATATAGTTACTAAAGTCCTGTTACAGGAAATCATCCAAGGACCACAACCAAGGTGGAGCGGCCCCTACGTGGTCTTCTTGGCAACCACAGCAGCGGTCAAAGTTGCTGGACTCCCATCCTGGTTCCACATCACACAAGCTAAGCGGTGCCCTCCCGACCCTGAATCTAACCATCCTGAGTGGTCATCTCATCTTCTGTCACCCACCTGTCTCCATCTCACCAAGGCCTCACAACCTCAACTCCCAGGCTAAGTCATGTTCTGTTATCCAATTTGGTTCCTCATTCCTTACATTTTATTAATTATCTTTTTTACAGCAGGACTCTTGTCAGTCTTTCCTAAAGACTCCCACATCATGCATAACAACTGTCTTAGTTCTCTCTACCCTCAGCTGTTTAGTCAAACATGAGATCCCTGAGGGCCTGAGCTCATGTCTCCCTTATAGTGACACAGCCATGGCTCTCCTCGCTCCTCTTATTCTTTCCAGCTCGTCTCCTGGACCAGAGACAAGCCTCACCTACCTACGCTTTTAATTTTTATCCTTTAAGATGGGAAAATAAGTACCTCTCATATCTTCATTCCTCCTAACCCCACACTTATTGTTCAGAATTCTACCTCGCGGTGGTCCTGATAATGACATATTTAAATCAAAGGCACCTTTCTTTCTACCTCCCCTGGGAGGTAGAAATGATAGGGGCCTTCTTCCTCATAGCACCTTGTCTCTTTGTTTTTCCAGTCTAAGATGTAGGCACGTGCCAATGATGAAGTTGTCCTGGCTGAAACACCTGGTACCAGCTTCTACATGGGCATCAACCATCATCCTGACCTTCCTAAGTCCCAATACAGCGCCCCCTTCCAGCAGGAAATAGTAAGAGAGTGACTTTGCCCTTTTCCTAACAATAAAAAGATGGGAATGAAAGAGTTTTGCCCTAAAATAAGCTGCAGTGGGAGGCAGAACCAAACAGCTTGTTTATCTTGAAGTCACCTCCTCCTTCCCGTGACAACTTCCTTTCCCAGTGGTGTGAAAAGGGGTCCCAATCAGTAACTTGTGCGTCGTCAATGCCTGCCCTACGCACCACCCCTGGTCGAAGGTTATATGTGTATCGTATGCCACATGTGCCATTCAGAGAATGCCAGGCTGTCTATAGTCATGGACTTGTCTCCATGTCCTTGGAATAAAGGCTATATTTATTTTATATCTTCTTTCTTATTGGGCCGAAAACCTAACAGTCTCCACCCTTGCCCAGGTGCATAAGTGCATCAGGATACACTGCACACAGACCTGTATAACAAACATGTAACCTGCATACTCTCGAAACAGGCATGCACAGTGTGTAACAGTGATGCCTATATTAGAGTGATGATCTTCATACTTGCTCAAAAATTCAGCCATGCCTAAATCCCTGCACATCTTTTACAAGTTTACATTCTGATTGCCATTGAGCCCTGTTAAAACCCTGCACTATTGAAATGCCAAGTATGTGGTAACATGTTACCAAGTCCAACTAAATGAGCAAATATTTTGCTTGTGGCTGGACTTGGCATTAGCTATTCAGCTAGTGTTGACATTACAGGGCAAATACTGAAAGTGGACACAATTCCACAGTTCAACTGTGAAAGTGAAATATTATTAGCAGAATTTCTGTAAGATACACCAAATTTCATTTGATTTTTTCTAAAGCTTTGTAATTAATCATTTACCTTGAAAGATGACTTTATGAGGCTTTTCGAATTTTGAAATAGTTTATTTTTTGCTGCTGTTTTCTACTATAAATCAGAATGCTTTTGATTATATAGTGGGAAAATGTACAAAATATGATTTATTTAGAAAATCACTTTTACGTGCAGTGTTTCTCAGACAAGAAGCTACCAAACGAATAAAACTTTTATGTGCTAGATGCACTGCATATCTTTCTATTGTCTGCATTTTCTACAAATGAACTTCCTTTAGTTTTTATCTCATATTCTATATTGTTATGTCAAGGATGGGTGTTATAACCCCTCAATGTTATAACCGTTTTCTATCACAGAATAAGCACAGTGATACAACACAGATTTCAAAGAGAAATTTAACTTTCAATTGTATTAGAAAAAAACAACATACTAGAACTTGTTTTTACTAAAAGAATTTTTTCTTAAATCCAAGAAGATTGTTTTGTAGTTAGCATCTGAAAGAAAAAAGAACTGAAATATCACACTGAATCTCATTAATATATACAGTGATACATGTTACTTTTAAGCAAAACAAAATATATAATGATGAAAAATTCTTCAATAGTGAATTTTCTGACCATGGTTTTTACAGTCCTATATTGAAATATAATGTCCTGCATAAAAGATACAGAAAGGGAAGATCTAGATTTAGCATTGGAGCTGCACAGGCTTTTAGGTTTTTATAAGTTGCTGGTTCCAGGTTCCAAGTCCTTGCACCTGACACCTCAGCTAGGAATGACCTCATCCAGCTGTGGTTTACAAGGACCTGCTTTGCCCCATCAGAAATTTAATAGTGACTTTTCACAGCTGTTTGTAAACTGATCCAGGACTCCTGGGAAGGACTTCATCTTACCTCCACCCTTCACACCTTCCCCGAGGGCTCCTAATTTATCCCCACAGACTGCGCACATTCATACACACACACACACACACACACACACACACACACACACACACACACACAGTGACTGCTGTTGTGTGGCACAGGTGTGGGATCTCACAAAAAACGAGCAGAGGCCACACAGGGCCACTGTCTCTCACCAGGACTGTTAAATGACTGTTAAGGTTCCTCCCCTTAAAGACCCCATAGATAAGGTAGGAAACTGGAGGTTTCATACCCGTCTTGGCATCACAATCCTACGATTCTCTGCAGTAGAGACTATAATTTCCTAAGCCTTCTCTTCTCCAGAATTGCATGAGGACTCGGGTGAAACAAAAAGCGCCCCACAGCACCTGCCCTGGGAACTCCCCAAGACAGCGATGCCATGGGCTGGCCACGTGTCACTGCTCTCCCTGCATGTGGACACCTGGAGAGGTGCTGGAAGAATGACCGCAGCACCCTGGGCAGTTGGTCCAGGAAGGTTAGATGGGTGGAAGAGGGAGGGAAACCTGAACAGGTAAGCCGTCGCCAGTTGTGGGGCTGCGCTGGACTGCATCAGACGGAATGGTGAGGCCAGAGACTTTGGCCACGATGTCTCCCAGGTTCATGCTCCATGCCGCCCTGTGGGGACCACACGCCTGCAGTGCCTCTGTGGGGTCCCAGCCTTGCTTCCCACTGACTGAGCACAAAGGCAGTTGGTTTTCCACCCTTGTAGTTCCCCATCTGTAGATTCCAGCAAACATCAAAACACATTTGGAGAAACATCTGTACTTGTACTTCTGCACATGTCCCAACACTTTTATTGGTCATTATTCCCAAGGGTGCAGCACAGCAATGAGACATCTGTGTGTTTGATGAATCAGTCACCAACATGTTTAGAGCCAATCGTCTTAAATCTCCTGCAGTGGGATTTGAGGCGGTGGCATAGCGCTCCCTATTTAGCACTCATGGGAGTCAGAATGATGCGGCCTCTCCCTGCTCTGCATCCCTTGTCCACTTTGGAGCCCAGGCCACCTCACTCTGTTGGGAACATGTGGGTGGGTGTTAAGTGACTCGTCATCGCTCTGGCTGGATACTTGCTGGGGAAATCTAACAGCACCAGTGTGTGAGCGTCTGGACAAAGAAGATGGTTTTCCAGATATTCTTACACTAAATGCTAAAGACCTCGCCAAGTCCAATGTTTCCCCAAGGGAGGTGAGGGTGATCAGTCCCCAGTGGACACATATGGGCCCTTGAGGCACGGCCTGCCTTGCAGTGCTGTTTTCTTGGCCTATGTTCCTGTCCACAGAAGGCCAATTCCTGCCTCGTTTCTCCAGTCTACCCTAGACTGTCACTTCATTTAGCACCAGGAGGCTCAGGTCCGGCTCTCCACATTCCCCTTCTCCTCTTGTACCGTCCTGGCCTGGAGCACGAGCCCAGGTCCCCAAGGAGGAAGCATGGCTGTCGCATCACACCAGGTGTCACTTTCCTCTCCCACACAGGTGAACGTGAGCTCGCAGAATCTGAGTGTCACCATCACAGCCTTGGTCTTCTAGTCCTTAGCCAGCACTTTTCTCACCCGTTGTGATTTTTCCGGGGTTGCCAATTCAAGAACAAGGGGTGCATGTGCTGGATCCTGGGCCATGCAGTCCTGAGCCATGCAGATCCAAGGAGCAGACAGGCAGACTGCAGACCAGCTGGTATCTCAGCACTGAGGCCTCCAACCCCAGCTGATGAGCACAGTGCCTCACGATCCAGTCTCCTTCAAACACAGGAGACTCAGAGGGACACTTTAGATGGAAACCATAACATCCTCATGTCCATCTCAGTAGCAAAACACAGTTAGTCTACCTCTGAGAGTCACCAACATCTAAGGCCAGGAAGGGCTCCCGACAGGTATCTCAGGACTGCAGCCTTCTATCCCAACTGCCCCCTCTTCTCTCTCCATCCATGTCCTCCCTCCACCCTGATCACTCAGAACGCGGGCTGCAGCCCAGAAATGTGCAGTTCTATTACGGCCGCCATCCATCCTCTGAACTCCCGTGCTAATTTATGAAATTACTTTCATAACATTGTTTCTTCATTCTTTAATGTACACCAGCACTCTGAAACTAATCCCTGGCCTCTTCCTTCCTGTACTGTCATCCTATCTCTTTATTTTGCTTTGGATGTTACTGATGTGGTGACATCTGCCTGCAGGCTGCCATCCACATCTGTCCTGGAGTCATTCTGCCCGACTCTGAATTGAGGCACTGAATGAACCAAATGGAATGGAATCCAACACGTAAGACTTACACTTGCAAGTCACAGTTTTAAAAACGAGGTAGAAGGGGCAGTCCGGGCTGCAGATGCACAGAAGCTTCGAGAATTTCTGGGGAGAATTTCTGGGATGCTTGGAGCCCAGCACCCATGGCCTTAGGGCTCCCAGCTTGGACAGGAAGCAGAGAGTGAGTGGAAAGAAGCCCACTTTCGTTTCTCACGCACACCCCAGGCCATGGAGAGCAGATACTTCCTTTTGTTCTCCACCACCTGCATGTGAGTCTTGAACATTACCCTCCGAATAGGCCACCAGCAGATGTGGACAGCCAAGGACACTGCTTCTTAAGCCGAGCATCTAGGTGGCATGGGTGGGATGTGGTTGGCTCTGAGTCTCCTGTGGTGACCCTGGGAGTGGGAACCTGAGAGGCAGGGCCCACTGGGGTCCTGGGCTGTGTTCCTGGTCGGGCCGTGGGGCCCTGGTCCCTCTGGACCTCTGTTGGGGTGGTGACCTCTCCCTCCTGATGTCCTCCCCAAGGCCCTCACTGAGCCATGCCCTTGACTCCCAAACTGTGTAAATAATCCTCTTTTCTTCATAATCATAGCCTGCAATGAAAAGCTGATGAACACACCAGGTTTATAATTAAGAAAGAGCAAGAGATTCCAAATCTATTAGGAACAAACAGGAGGCAACCTGGATGGTTCTTTTCAGCTGCTGTGGCCATACTTTGCTTCAGTTATGTGTACGAAATGCACTCCCTGCCCTGTGGAGAAAGAGGCACTGACGGGGTAGAAGGACAGGCTCTCATGGCCAGGCCGAGCATCCTCCCTCCCAGGCCCGAGTGCACCTGTGGCTGCCTCTGGCTCAGCAGGCTCCTGGCAGAGGCCTCTGCGACAGGCCCTTCTCCGCCCCTTCCTCTCCCTCTGCAGCACTCACGGCATCTGACCACCCCCGGCTATCGTGACTTGGCAGGATGTTGGTTACTGTGTCACATGATGGCAGATTTATAAAGTGGCCACCTGCTTCAGGTTCACACCTGCTCAGTGTCTGGTTACACAGGAACCTGCCACGTGCAGGGGGACACGCAACACTGAGACCAACACCATACTTAAAACACAGTCTGACTGTGGGGAAACACACAGGACATAAAATTGGTCCTTTCAGTACACAGGTCAGTGTGCGAACTCTCTAATACTATGCAGACGACAGCCCGAACTTCTTCAGCCTGCAAAACTGAAACTCTGGGCTCACTGCACCACGCTGTTCTCTCCTCTCGCCAGTTCTGGAAACCACTAGTCTGCTTTTCTGTCTGAATGTTTCTCCTAGGCACCTCACAGACCTGGAGTCCTACAGTGTTTGTCTTTTGGGGCTGGCTCATTTCACTTAGCATGGTGTCCTCAAGGTTGTGGGACAGCGTGTGCCAGAATTTCATACCATTTCATTTCATAGTCCTTTGTATGCACTTCGTTTATTCACTCATTAAACAATAGGAACCTCCACGTTCACTCTTGTGAACAATGCTGTGATGAGCACAGGTGTGTAGCAACACTTCAGGGTCTTGCTTTCAATCTTTCAGGTGTTCCACCTGGAGTGAAACTGCTGGATCACACAGGAATTCTGATTTTCCTTCCTGGGGAGACTGCCAACCTGTTTGCTATGTACCTTTGAGAGTAATCATTCTAGGGGTGTGAAACTAGATGCTGACACTTTTAATCTGGCCCTTTCTTTTCAAGAGCCCAGAGCTCTTCGTGATGGGGTGGGGGCTCTCAGAGGGAGGTGCATGCTGCAATTAAGTGAGTGTCAGGGAGTAGAAATGGGCAGGTGTGCAGCTAGCATGATAAAAGGCTAAGGCAGGTGCTAAATCTACTTCTGAAGCCAAGAAACAGGTTCCGTCCAACTGACTTAAAATGGTTACAATCTTTTGGGACAAACGATCCTCCAAAGAAAACATTTTTAGTAATCTCATTTTTAATGGAAATGGTGCACCACATCTTTGAACTGAATGGAAGGGACACGGCGTGGGTGGCAGAGCACCCACGAATCCGAGGGTTTGAGGACAGCACCAGCGAAGGTGGGAAGAAGCCAGGCTCAGGGAGAGGAGGCCGGGGATACATCGCCTGGCTGTACCACAGGGAGGGCTGGCACTGTGCGTGCCATCATTCACGCTGCATGGCGGCCTCCCTGGAGCAGGACTCGGTGACAGACCCCAGGACCAGGGTCCCATGGAGATTCTTAAACTGGGACTCGACCTCAGTGTCTTGGTGGCCACTGTCACTGACAGAGTGAGACCCACCTTTCCTCTGCCTGCAATGAGTGACAAGTAGCTGGTGGCCACGGAGGAGGGAGCAGGACTAACCCATGCTGAAGGCAAGTCCGGGCCCAACCTATGCCTCCACCCCTCTAAATGACCCCTTCCCGTCCCTGCGATTTCTGTGTGCTTCAGATGAGGCTCTCCAGAGACACCTGCAAGGTGCTGGCCAGTCTCTCTGCTATCCTGACCCACCCTTTCTAGGGGAACCGAGTAAACTGCTCACTCTGACACTGAATTCTCCACCCAGAGGCAGTCCTTTCTGCCCTATGTGATGCAGTTGAGGATGCTGGGGAGTGCCCCACCCACGCAGCCACAGCGCCCCCGTGTGGACGGATGTGCAGGCTCCGGGCTTCCTTGGCTCCTTGGCCTTACACACTTTGGGAATTTTCTGCCCTTTGCACTTCCTCTCCTGGTTGTGCTGTGACCACCTGTTATGGCTGATCACAGAATGGGGACAGCTCTAATAGGTTGACTGTGGTTAGAGCTGTCAAGCTGGAAGGAGCTGCAGCTGCTTTGGAGGGCCTTCGAGGGTGTCATTCTTCAAGCAGACATGGGAATTCTGAGAAAGCTTGCAGAACTAGCTGCACAGAGAAATCACCAGGCAGCTAACACACACACACACACACACACACACACACACACACACACACGCATGCGCGCGCGTGTGCGCACGGTCTAGGATAGCTTCACAGTAGGAGTATCCAGCCCCAGGGGAGGAGGCTCCCAGACTGAAGGCCACACAAACAGCCTCGGGCTTCTTGGTAAGGAGATGGAAAGCACAGAGTGAGGACAAGATACACTACTGCAGATTCAGAATACTGAGCAAGAAGCCATCGCAGAGTATGTACACTGTCAAATATAAAATGGAGCTATGTAAAGGCACAGAAACCTTCCAGAGCTCTGCTGTTTTTCAGGTGTTCCTTACAGCCCCCCCCCCCATTTCATTGATTTATGCACCGTTAAGAAATACACTGGGGACTGAATCTGGCTACGCAGGAAGCTCCTAGTCAGTTCTCACATGAATCACTGCTATTCCAGGAATTTACCCTAAAACTCAATTCCCACCAGCAGTGTCTCAGCAAATCTCCATCGCAAAGATCCAGCGGGCCTTTCAGTATCAGCTTCCTCTGAGAAGACCGTCTGCTCACCACTGGTGCAGTGCTGGGTCAGAAACTGATCTAGAGTCCCCATGAGTGACATCTTTTGCTCTTCTGTTCTTCCCAGCAGAGTAAGAAAACAACCCCACCCTCCAATCGCCTTAACAAACTCCAGGAAACGCAGCAGAGGTCCCCCAGGTCAGGCGCATGTTCTCACCTCACTCCCAGTTTAAGAATGTAGGGTCACACGATGCTGTTCCCTGGAACCTACCCTGCGGACCTTCTGGGGTACAGTAAGTGAACCCTGACCACCCCAAGCACATTGGTAGATGTCGCTGCAGATCGTGGATCTCCTTCAAGTCACAGATGTGCTTGGGCAGATGAGGACCTCGGCCATCAGTGGCCTTGTCTTCTCTACTTCTGTCCCCACCCTGTCCTGCTTCTTCCTGACTTGCTCAAGTCTCCTGACGTGACTACATTGGAGAGAATACCTAGAACTAGAAGCCAGGCCACCTGGAAACTTTATTGTCGACTGACTGCAAATTCCACTGCTTGGTTGTTAATACTTGAGTTGGGGGCACGAGGCATGGGATGCCGTGCTCACAGAGTAACAGCAGGGCACTCAACAGTGCTCAAGAATCCCCGCCTGCTCCCACTGTTGTTGTTGTTGTTACTGTGAGTTAAAACATAAGCACGGCCTATGCCAGGGTCATGGTTAAACACCAAACTCATGGCCCTGCAAGCAAGAGTATGCAAGATCCTCTTCCTGAGGACCTGGAAGGCAGCCTTCCCCCACCGGAGTGAGCCAGGGAGGGCTCCAGAGGGCTGGTGAGACCGAGCACCAGTGGGAGGCCTCACAGACACCACTGCACTTATGCCACGATTAATGTCAGGGTGTTCACTGAGAGAGACTTCTTTCATCTTGGTAAAGTGGTCAAAGAAAGGAAGGAGGTCAGTCAGCACTCAGCCTTGGATTGGTCTCAGCAAAGCACCCCCTTGTTTCATGGTGGCCCACGAGCTCTCTTACCCACTCGTGAGCTGGGTGTTGTTTCTTAAGCTAAACAAAGACACAGAGCACAGAGCACTCACGGATACCTCCCAGGCCAAGAAGAAGGTGGGGTGGCTGGTGACGGGCAGTCCTGTGGCTGAGGCAAGTATGGGAGTCTGTGCTCTGGGAGGCTTGATCTCAGCAGCCATCAATAATGTCATCTTGCAATTTTCCAAGTCTAGAATGGGGACAGTCCTCAAGGCAAGTCAGTGATCCTCCATAAAAGTCCCCTCTCAGGGGAAAACAGAACTTCATGAGGACTCTTTCTAAATGGTACCCATGATCCTGACCCAGCAGCCTACAGAACTATCCGCCTTGAATGACTGGCATGAGGGGTAAGGGACAAGTCACAAGGACAACCCACTGTCACCAATAGGGGTTAAGGTCTTGCTTTAGACTCCTGGGGCAGCAAGGAAGCTTGAGAACCATTAATGGAGCGTGCCAAAGTCTCTTCCCAACCCAAAACACTATGTAAAGTTAAAAGGCCCCAAACTGAACTGTGGAGGGTATGAAAGAATCAACTTGTATTTGTGAACGAAGCCGCTGCCCACCATCAGAAATGCGTACACAGTCGGGTATCACGGAAGGCAGCGTTTGTGCATCGCTTCAGGAAATTTCCTCAATATCAGACAAGTGTCTCTGGTGTGGTCTTCAGAGAATCTTTGCAGTTAGACTCCCTATTTCTGGGGGGGGCGCCCCTACATGGATATAATGCTGCCTTTTATGCATGAGGTTTTGCTACACTGGCTTCCAATTCCTCCCTTTCCTCCCCATTGCATCATATGGAAAACACAGCCAATGTTTAACCACCGTTCTTCATTAGTTTCTTACTTGGACTTCAAACATGTTTCCATGCCAAACCTGTGGACATGGCTCCGTGTATGTGAGAAAATTGTAATTTGACAGATTTCATGCTATATTGTTTTTATAAGCTCAGAAAAACTTTGCAGTGAGTCTCCTGGGCTCTACATCAAATGCCTTTGAAGATTGTGGCACATTTATATCTTAACTATTTGCCAATTTTCTGTAATTGGGTTTTATGCTGTATTTACACTAAATCACATCTGTCCAAAGGATGATTTTGTGCCCAGTTAAAAAGTGTGCTGTACACAGAACTGCAACTGTGGACAAATTGAGGCCATTTGGAAGTGTTTTCCAAGTAATGACTGCAGGCATTATGTCTTTGATGTCACCTGGAGGGTTCATAGATGGATGCTGGATTTTGTGAGTGTTTTAATGCATGGTCTTTTTTCCTTGCCTCAGCATAGCACTTCAGGAAATCTGAGCAATGAGTCAGGAGCAAGACTCCCAGGACCAGCTGACCTTCAATGCACCTGTGCTGCTTTTATGCCAGTAAGACCTCACTCGACCTGCAAGCCCAGTGCTGCAGCAGAGGACACCGTGTAAGAGGGAGCAAATGGAGGCACTTGGTCACACATGAGGAAAATTTCTCCTGAGTAGCTATGATAGTGACATGGGCTTAAACGTCTCATTTAAAAGTCCTTGACTAGTTTTAAAGTCCTTGACAGTTAATGGCCAATAAAGCTACAACACGGAAGAGAAGGAAACCAAGTGATTTCCCTGATGAATCAGGTCAGACGGTAAACGTCCCCAAACAACTGTAAGAAGCCATCCATCCATCCCTCTGCACATGCAGATTCTAGGCTCCAGTGACTGGAGAGGCAGCAGGGGAGGGGACACTGATGAGTCAGGTAGGCTGGCTCCGCAGCATCATGGCACACGGTGGATACTACTAACCACTTCCTGCCAACAGATCTGCAAATCTACACAGGAAGGTGAATTCTTTGGAAGATAAAACTCCAAGCCTGAAGAGGAACAAGATAGCACAACAATCTGATATCTAGTAAAGAAACTGAACTTGTGGGTAAAAATTTTCCCATAAGGAAAAACTTTAAGTCCATTTACAGATGGACAACCACTAACAACAACAACAACAAAAAGATAATACCAATACCACGTCACTTTCCAGATCATTGAAAAAAATATTTTCTAAGTCATCCCATGAAGTTAGCCTCATCTTGATACCAAAGATATTCCAATTAAAGAAACTACAGATCACCATCTAAACCAAATTTTATTAATTCAAATCCAACAATATACAGCAAAACTAATATCTTTTCTCTTGTTGTTCTTGAGATTCAACCCAGTGTGCAACGCATGATAAGCACATGCTCTAACCTTAAGCTAAAACCCACACCCCAGGATCATCTTCATGGCCAAGGGAGATTTACCATAGGAGTATCAAAGTTACTCAATATTTGGGAACACCAATTAACCGTATTAACAGACTAGAAAAGGAAAAAAAAAGATGATCTGAATATATATTGGAATTGTATTGTGATTGAATACAATTTTGTAGGCTGAATGTCAGCAAACTAGGAATTGATGATAATTTTTATCCACTTGATAAAGAACATCTGTAAAAATCCTATTAACATCATACTTAACAAAGACAGAGTAAATGCTTTCCCTCTCAAAGAGTACTAATTTTGATCACTTGGACACTGGAGTTTTTAGCAATTGTGATAAGAAAAACAAATAAAAGGTACTAAGATTGAAAAGAATGAAGGTAAATTGTCTTTGCCTGTACGTGACCTCATCTGGTGTAGAAAGCCTGATGGAATCTACAAAAAAAAATCTTGTAGAACCAGTGTAAAACCAATGATAGTGTGTAATGAAGTTGCAGGATATAAATTATATAAAGTAATTATATATATATATATATTTTGTACTGGGAATTGAACTCATGACCTAGCGCATGGCAGGCAGGAGCTTAAGCCACTGAGTTAAATCCTTGGCCCCTAGTAATTATATTTTGATATTATCAACAACAAATAGACATTCAAAATTACTATCTTCAATGGAATTAACACCATGACATACTTAAGAGACAATGGTGACAACTCACATGAAAGACTTGGACACTAAAAATTAAAAAAACACTGCTGAAATAAATTGGAAATGATCTAAGCCTTGTGCATGCACTAGAGAGTGTAACACCAGACCTCTGTATAGAATCAATGCAATCCCAACAGGCTTTCCTGTAAAGCTGAAAGACTTATTTAAACTTCATGCGGAGCCATAAAGAACCTAGAAGAGCCTAAGTGACTGTGAATTTTAAAAAGTAAAGGATTAACTACACAAAATCAACACAGGGGCATAAAAACCAATGGTACAGAATGGAGTCCACATTAAACCCAACCACACATAAACAGAAGCTTCATTTTTTTTTTCAGAAGCTTCATTTTTAAGAGAGGAATAATGACGGTGTTACTGAAGACAGTCTTTTCAATAAATGATTTTGGAATTAACATGACATTATATATTTTTTAAATCCTACAAAATTTATAGAGAAAAAAGAAAGTTTTGTCAATTGAAGTTTAGCAAAAATTTCTGAAACACCACACCAAAAACATGATTCATAAAAAAACCAAATGGCCAAGTGTACATCATCAAAATTAAAAACTCTGTTTTAGCGTTAGTATTACTTAGGAAGATGATTTTTCTGAGTGAGGAAATGTTTGCAAAAATATACACCTGACAAGTGATAGGTGTCATATTTATTTAAACAGCTCTCAAAATTTAACACCAAGAAAACAAACAGTACTACTTTTTTTAAAAAGTAGCTAAAATATTTTAAGACTTCATTGAAAAATACTGAATCAGCTCATGAAAATATTCTCAGTGTCACTAGTCATTAAGGAAACATAAATTCAAACCACAGTGAATTCTCTGAGTACGCACCTACTGGAAGATGTGAAATTGGAAAAGACCAAGTTGATCACCTTGAGTGAAAACATGTAAGGGCGAAGCTCTCAAAGGCAGCAGAGCAGAGCTCGGTCACCAGGGACACAGGTGTGCCACTTCCCCACCCACCACCCCTCCCAAGAAAGAATGGACAATGCATGAGGCTAGTTATGTGAGATCCTAGAAAACGAAAATGAATCTAGGTGCAGAATGCACAGTAGTGATTTCCTGGACACGGGATGCAGGAAAGCCAGGCCCAAGGGGACTTGGGAGGAGGTCAGGATGCTTTGAGGTCAAAACATATCAAAATGTACACTTTGAATATGTTCAGCTCATTCCATATCAACTATACCTCCTGTAACCCGTTACTAGTAAGTTTCTGAACTCTTGTCAAATCCTCTTAGCAGAAAGCTTCTTTACAGAAACTCTAGTGAGAAAAATCAAAGCCTTTGGCCTTTGTATGCTGAGCGAATGTCTTGTGCTTGAGTCATGGTGACTTGGAAGTGAAGAACAGATACAGGGACAGAAGTTACGGCATAAACAACAGGCACGACCTACGCGGTCCCCAAAGGGATAAGGCAACACACTTCTGTGTATTTACTTTTAAAATACCTCACGGGGCAGCCAAATTGGCCCATCTATAACAGAACTGAAGAATTAATGGGGTGTTGCAGCAATCGGTTAAAATCTAGAGCAGAGATGAGGATTTTAACTAACAAACATGATGATTACCCGTTCCAGTAAAATACTCGATGGTTAAATAATCGTTTTGTTCTAAAATGCCTCCCTTGAAAGATCTCTTTTTAAATACACTGTTATCTTGACTTGAAGGAACAGTCAGGGTTTCTGCCACAAGAAATTCTCCCACTGACTTGCTGTTTGTTTTCACAGTTGAAAGAATCACCATGTATTATCCAGACGCTGTTTTGGATTTGTCCGTTAACAATGATCATTTGTGGGCAGATTTAGAGAAACACGTACTGCACGAGGGGGAATCTATTCCCCTTCTGGTTCTGAGACTGTGTCATGTAGCAAATGTTTACTGGAGCCTGTGGCGAGTCACATGGGATACCAGATGCTGAGGCGACACAAAGCCAAGACAGATGAGGGCAGGGTCCCTTGCTGCTGGGCGACCTGCTGGCAGGGCACTGTGCCCGGCGCCCCACAGCAGGCCAGCCATAGTGCCTCCTGAGGCCACATCAGGGCTGTTCTTCACTGGGGCTCAAATTCCAGAGCTCCTGGACCTCGGCGTGGGGAAGTGTAGGAGCCAGGGACCCCAAGGGTGCCTGGAGCCAGCAAGCGGGGAGGAACCGTTCACAAGCGCTCCGGGAGGGGGTGGAATGGGTGATGGTGTGGGTGCATGCCTGGCATAGCTAATCAAGTCAAAGGCCGGGAGTCTGGCAGATTCAGGCTCAGGTCCTGGTTCTACCATTCAAAGAGCAGGCTACTTAACCTCTGCAGGCTTCAGCAAGGCCGTCTGAAAACGGACTTAAACAGTAACAGCACCGCTCTAAAAGGGTTCCTAGGAGAATGAAATAACTGCATTAATCAAAGTATCTTACACAGAGTAACTGACCAAAAGATTACAGTACTTTCTAAGGCAGGCAACAGGCACTAAAATTATATAACCTAAAGCCAAAATTCATAGTTGAACTCAGAGTTTAAAAATAAGACATGAGATGCATCGTTCCTGTAAGTTGTGACTAAATTCTAATCAAATGTGGAAAATCTAATTAGCTATTAGGACAATTTACTTAGCCAATTTAAAGTTTATTAAACAAATACCTCTTTACAGGTCTTATTATCTACAGGTATTGTTTTACAAATACCACCTCATTGAATATTTATAATAAGCTTATATAGAAGGTATTTTACTATACTTTTCCCACATATGAGTACGTGTGTATATGCTCAGGTACACAGAAACATACACATACACCTGTAACTTCAACTCAATTTTGTTTCAGGAACATATTTTGTTTTATAGGAAGAATACTAAGAAGAAGAGATGGAACCAATTCTGTGGATTGGCAATACAAGACAGCGGCTGGACTGTTTAGAGGAGATGAAAGAAGAATTATTTTGTAAGGCTGGATTTCATTAAGCTGCCAGAATCCACATAAAATGGAAGTCAGGCGGCACCAAAACACTCACTAGCCCCTACATCTCAAAGTCCACTTGATAACAAAATCACATGGTGTTTTCCACACACCGAGGCGGAAGGAAGCCACAACTCAGAGCTTGCTCACTGCCCAATTTTCAGGCATCGTGATCTGTGCACAACAGTGGTACTTCCCCTCCACTCTGGAATGGCCCCCTGAATTAAGAAACACTCCCCAAAGTGTCTCAGTTACAAAGCAAACTGGGTCTCCAAAGAGCACACGGACATGGGCAGAAACCTCCAACCTCCTCCAAAGCAAAGGCTACCTGCTCACTCTATAGCTCCACGGGGGCAGAAAGCTACACTCAAGTGTCCTCAACACTGAGTAAAATCAAACTGGAATTTTTTAAAGCCAAATCAAAGTATCACTACACGGCACTTAAGGAACCTCAGCCACTTTGGCCACCACCTTGAGTGGCCCCCAAGCTAAACCAAATAGATCCCCAGTAAGACAGGAGCCCAGCCCACAGCGCACAGTAGGGTGGCCTTTCTGGACACTTGCTTACACTCGCCTCTGCCCACAGCCATCTCTGGGGCTCAGCGTTCAGGATATGTTGGTCTCTTGTTATTTAAAGAAGGCGCAGAAACACAAGGGTGTAGGAAACGGAGAGAGAACAGTATGAGCAGGGAGCTCGAGGCAGCCCAGGGTGGGCTCAGCCCAGCCCATCCTCAGAGGCCACGGGGCCTTCACTGCCCAACAGCCAGAGCCTCTCAAGGCAGGGACCTGTCACATGCAGTTGTGCTGCCAGCCTGAGGAGGCCACTGCCCGGGAACCATGCCTGCTCCTCTCACAGGGACCAGGGAAGGTTCTGGAAGGGGGTGCTGAGCAGGGTCTGAGGGAAGAGTAGGAGCAGGGAGAAGTGCAGGAGGAGGATGACTTTTCCAAAGGAGGCAGGATCTGGGTGGGCAGCTCTGCGCGTTCAGGGACCTCCCGGTGCGGTTGGTGGGCTGGAGTCACGAGAGCAAGTCCGAGCATGGACAGTGATGGTGGCCTCAGCAGAAAATATCAACGCTTTTCTACCAGCACCACCACGTTTCCAAGCACCTGAACTACATTCTCCGGTGCACAAACAACCTCCCTCCCAAGGAAGTGTGCTTTCTACTCCTACTTCCTAGACAGGGGAAACCAAGTCACAGAGCTTTTAAGACAGGGCCACAGGGCTTGGGACACTCCCCATACCGGGATGCTATCATCGTGTACACAGAATCAATCAGCAAAGTGCCGTCAGTCCCTCATGTGAATCTGGTGCTGCTCAGAGGACCAATCGGAAGTCGTCCTTTTCAATCCTTCATCTGCGTGTGGGCACAGCCAATGACAGTGCTGCTCCTGACCCTTCGTTTACATATGGCAGGAAGTCAAGTGAGCGTTTCCATAG